>PITA01003577.1:0-137225 GCA_004023965.1 Spilogale gracilis
GTAGGTTCTCACATTATCTTTTACAAGGTAATGTCACATGTTTCCAAGAAGGCTGTAATGAAATTACCACTGTTTCATGAGTATATTGGCTACTGCCTGTCCCGTATAGTAATCGGCATTTACTCAGCTTCTAATAAGGCCAATTTCCTCCCTTGTTTTGGGGATGTGTATGTTTCTATTTCTGTGAACTGACAGTTCCTGTCATTGCACATTTTATTATTGGTTCATTTCTTTTGTTCTTATTGATTTAAAGGGAATCATTATCAATTTTAATACTAAAATCTTTCTGTTTTCAGTTACGTGTGTTGAACACACCTCTCAATTTCTAGATTTTTTACAGTATATTTTGATAAAAATATTTTTAGTTGCAATGTAGTCAAAATTATCAATCTTTTAAAATTATTTAGTTTTTCAGTTATGTTTAAGAGGTTCTTCTGTTTCAAGGTCAGAAAGATATTCTTCCATATTTTCTTTTAAACATTTTGGAAATACGCTTTTTAAGTTTACATTTATTTAAAATTATTTTTTGTATAGGATGAGCTGCACATCTGAGTTCATTTTTTAAAAAAAATTATTTTATTTTATTTTTTCAGTGTTCTAAGATTCATTGTTTATACCCCACACCTAGTGCTCCATGCAGTACGTGCCCTCAGAACCCACCACCAGGCTCTCCCATCCCCCCACCCCCTCCCTTCCAAGACCCTCTTTGTTTTTGAGTCCAAAGTCTCTCATCTTTCATCTCCCTTCCCAATTTATCCCACTTCCCATTTCCTTTCCTTCTCCTACTGTCCTCCATATTACTCCTTATGCTCCACAGGTGAATGAGACCAGGCTCTGCTTGGCTCATTTCACTCAGCATAATCTTCAATCCAGTCCATGTTGCTACAAAAGTTGGGTATTTATTCGTTCCAATGGATAAAGAAGATGTGGTACATATATACAATGGGATATTATGCCTCCATCTTAGTTCACTTTTTATTTTTTATCTTTACTTATTATTTATTTATTTTTTAAAGATTTTTTATTTTAGAGAGAGAGAGAGAGAGAAAGAGAGTGGGTAGAGGGACAGAGGGAGGGAGAGAGAGAGAGAATTCTGAGCGTGGAGTCGGATGTGGTGCTCGATTGATCCCGGGACCTCCTGAGATCATGAGCTGAGCTGAAATCAAGTCAGCCACTTAAGCAGATGCCCCACCTAGTTCAATTTTAGCCTACAGATAACCAACTGTATCAGCACTATTCACTGAAAAATTTCTTCCTAGCCATTATTCCACACCGTCATCTCTCTTTCTCTCTCTTTAGGTGTGGGTCTAATTCTGAGCTTGCTATGTTTCATATGGGGCCAGTTTATCAAATGTCTGGGTAATGTCACATTGCCTTACTCGGGATGCTTTATGGCAGGTGCTGATGGTGAGTGGTGTAGGTCTTCTGTTCTTGTCCATACTCTTACTGGTGTTCTTGATCTTTTGCACTTCCACAAATATTTTAGAATCCATTTGTCAGGTTCTGTAGACTCTATTAGAATTTGAATTGGAGATGCATTGCCTCTCTAAATCTGTTGAGGCAGAATTGATTTCTTTTTGACATTAAATTTTCCTACTATGAACATGGACATATTATCGTACCCCCAAACAAGTAGCTATTATGAAGTAAGAATGAAAATAGCAAAGAGCTCTAAACAAGATTTGTAAAAGGAATATTTTATAGACAGCTGAGGGGAAGAATAAAAGTGGCTCAGAGCTGAATCACTGATTTGGAAGAGGGGATGAGGCAGTATGCTATCAGACAGAACAGGACTATAAAGAGAAAGAGTAAGGGAAAAATGAAGAGATGTGGATGATTGATTCAAGAAATAATTACCTAAGAGTGTGCAATCCAGACAGTGATGAGAGAGAAAAGAGTAAAAGAGAGAAAAGAGTAGGGAAAATAATTATTAAAAGACAATAGGAGAGGAGCGCCTGGGTCGCTCAGTGGATTGAGCGTCTGACTCTTCATTTCAGCTAGGGTCATGATCTCAGGGCCATGAGATCAAGCCCCTGGCTGGGCTCTGTGCTCAGTGCAGACTCTGCTCGAGAGTCTCCCTCTCCCTCAGCCCGTCCCCCACTTGTTTTCTCTGTCTCCCTAAAATACACAAATCTTTAAAAAAGGACAACAGAAAAAACAAAACAAAACAAAAAACAGAAAACAAAAACAAAAACAAAAGGACAACAGAAGAAAACAGCTTAATTTTAAAAACGATTTGAGTCTAGGGTGCCTTGGTGGCTCAGTGGCTTAAAGCCTCTGCCTTCACCTCAGGTCAGGATCTCAGGGTCCTGGGATGGAGGCCTTCATCGGGCTCTCTGCTTGGCAGGGAGCCCGCTTCCTCCTCTCTCTCTGCCTGCCTCTCTGCCTACTTGTGATCTCTCTCTCTCTGTCGAAAGAAAGATTTGAATCTAGAGAAACTATTGAATACCCAGCAAAAAACAAGGACAATGTACACAGCCTTAAATACAGCTAAAATCTCTGAAGTCTAAGTTAAAAAAAGAAAAACAAAAAAACCAAACTGAGCCAATCCTAAAAATGTATAGGAGAAAGGTGGGTTATTTTCAAAACAGCAAGGATTAGACTAGCATCTGATGTATCATTTTTAAGTAAGATTCGTTTTTTAATTATTATTTATTTGTCAGAGAGAGAGCACACACAAGGGGAGCGGAAGCAGAATGAAAAGCAGGCTCCCCGCTGAGCAGGGAGCTGGATGGGGAACTCAATCCCAGGACCTGGGACCATGACCCAAGCGGAAGGTAGACATTCAACCAACTGAGCCACTCAGGCGTGCCTTTAAATAAAACACTCTTCTAGAAACAATGTTTTTCTGGTGTGGAGTTGTAAAAGTTCCTTATTAGTTTAGTTATTAACCCCTTATCAGATATGGCATTTACAAGAACAAAGAGACAAACAAAAAAGCCAGACTGTCTCAATCTCTTTGATTCTCTTTTAAAAACTAACAGTTACCTGGAAGGATGTGGTTGGGGGAATGGGGGATATAGGTGATGGGGATTAAAGAGTACACTTGTCACGATGAGCAGTGAGAAATGGATAGAATTGTCGACTCACTATGTCATACACCCGAAACTAATGTAACAATGTAACTATACTGGAATAATAACAAAGAAAACGCAATAGGGACAATATCTCCAAAGTTCTAAGGGAAAAGGATGTTTTAAGCAAATAGTTTAAAAGTTTAAAAAGAGAGAAAAACAATCCCTGCAAACATGCAGATTAAAAAAAATACATTACTTGCAAATTGTTCCTGAAAGAAAGTTCTCTAGCATGCATACCAACAGAGTGAAAGTTGGACCCCAAGAGAAGGGAGGCACACAACACAAGAAAAAGTGGAAGGCGACAAAGAAAAAGTATTGTCTTTATTTTGAGTAAAACACAAAATTAAAAAGAGTCATAATAGGGAAAACGTCGGCACAGTCTGGAGCTAAAACCTGGCAGAGTTTAAATAATGTAGACTATTTACCAAGAGAGAGACTGTAGAAAGAATTGTGCTAAAAGTCTTGTCTTTGTGGCAAAAAGGTTATAGAATTAATTTTGGAAATTTACAGGAAAAAGAAAAGCATATGTACTTAGGTTTGGCAAAAAGTTTAAAGGCCATTACTCTCTTACCATAAAGACAGCGTAGCTATTCTAAACCTCTCAAATAAAAACGTGAAATACAAGAAATGTACCAAATACATTTGAAATGTACCAAATACAGCAGATTTCAAGAGGGAGCTAGAAACATCAGGATGGTAGAAACGGGCGGGGGGGGGGGGGGGGGAGGGGGAGGGAATATCATTTCAATGACCCTGAAGGAGTTAAAGTTTGGCTTAGATCAAAAGCAAGAAAGTGTTAAAAGCTAATTTCTGGAAACATACCTAAAACAACAGAAAAACAAAAATGAGCAAATGGACAGTCGTTTCAGAAAATAAAGCCTCATAGCGCACGTGATGATCAGAGATCAGGAATAAGTAACGTGAAATGCAGGGAGTCTCCGCGGATCCTGCCGAGGCCAGGCACCCGCTCTTCCCTGTCCGCTGGTGTTAGAAGAGCCTCTCGCACCAATAACGTCAATAAGTGAACGCAACCAGCCCACAGCTCAACGACTTCACAGTTATTTCGCACGTGGAAAGACCGAGGTTCAGAGCAGGTAAACAGTTTGCCGAGGATCGTGAAGCCGGGTCGTGGCAGAGCTCGTAGAGATAGCCTGCCGTAGAAAAGCACCAGCAATACGGTCACGCCAGCCGAGTTGTGTCCTCCCTATCTGGTCACCCTGTTCCTAAGAGAGCAGAAGTGCCGTCTGCCCTGCAGACTCGTGCTCCGGGAGAGATTCCACACCATGTCCTCTCCAGGCGCCCCGTCTTCCTCTTCCTACGGCTCTGTTCTGAAATTGGAGCCTCTCAGCCGTCTTAGAGATGGCACCATGGCTGTCTGGCTCTTCTGGAGAGAAAAGTCCAGTTCTCAAGCTCAAAGATCAGGGAGAGCTCCAACTCTGCCCAAATGTGGCTGCCTAAAAGTGGGTTCTTTGTTTCCGAGGACGTCTGCAGCTTCTGCCAGAGTCGACCCCTGACATGTGATAAGTCCCTATCGGCTTGACAGGGGCTGTGCGGCCAGAGGCGGCCCCACTGCCCAGGCCTCCTTCCCCTGTCTTCAGAGGCTGGTCGCTGCTGCAGGCCCACCATGGGGCTCAGACAGTGCCGGCTCCGTGCCCTGCCCTGGGAGGAGAGGAAAGAAAGAAAGCCAGGGGACGAGTTGCAGGTATCAAAACATGCCTGTTTCATTGAACCCACAGACGGGTAGACAAAGGGTGAATCCTAATGAGCTGTTGTCTGCAAATGCCAGAAGTTTCCCGCAGTGGGGTTCCTGCACCGCATTGTGGTTATTTTAAGACACACAAGTCTGTGATAGAGAAGAAAACGCACCCAGGGCCCAGCGCTTCCCCAGGACTCTGTACCTGCTCAGCTTGCGTTCTCTCATCCTGCACAATCCTTTCTAGCTAAAATTTCTGCAGAGTTTGGATCGTGAAGGAGGCCCCCAGGGGCCCTGCACAGTGTGGTCCAGACCTCAGGGACGGGTACTGACCGGTTCCAGGCTGTGGCCCCAACCGACCAGCCCAGCTCATCTACCTCCCCGACCTGCCCTGTCCTTTCTCGCTCCAGACCTTTCTCTACATCTTCACCCCCAGCTGCATGGCCTTAAACTGCCCCCCATCTCTGCTCCTCGGGAAATCTGACCCAGACCACAGGGAGATTGCAGAGAGCACAGGGTTTGGAATGAGAGTCAGAGTCCGGGGCTCCGTGCTGGCGTTTTCCAGCTGTGCGGTCACCAAGAGCTCACACACAGTGGTGCACATCGTCACCCTCCCCACGACCACGGCGACAGCAGCGACAGGTAATAATGGGGCGGCTGGTAAGATAAGCAGTATCTCACCGAGGCTTTACATCAACACTTAGAGTGAGATGCTACTATCTCTGTTCTAGAAATGACTTAAATAGGGGTCTGACAGTTCAAAGAAGGCCCCATATTGCATGATTCCAGTTAAAGGAAATGTCCTCAACTGGTGAATCTGTAGAGACAGAAGGTAGACTAGCGGGGACGTAACAGCTGGGGGGATCGCGGTGGGGAATGACTGTTGACCGGCCCAGAATTTCCTGTTGGGTGCTGAAGATACTCGGGAACCGGGTGGTGATGGTCGCACAATACAATGGATTTAGTGAATGCCCGTGCATTTCTCACTTCGAGATAATTTAAAATGGTCAATTTTATGTTCCATGTATTTTACTGGAATTTTAAAGACGTTCACAGAACTTGTACAAGTCTGAGTCCAAGGCATGGGTTTCTGCCCTGGGCTGGGGCACTACCTCCCCAAGTGTAGGAACTAGAGAGCATCATACCTCACGGGTACCATGGAAGCTGCAGGGCCCCGAGCAAAATGAGATGCTTGTTAAAAATCCACCAGGAGCTTCAAGACAATGACAGCAGAGCATCGGGCCAGGTGCTGGGGCCTTTGAGCACAGGGCCCAGGTGGCTGCATGAGGGCCCACGAAGCCAACCCTCCTCCCAGAGCCATCCTGATGTCCTTACACAGCAGTGCACAGATGTTACACTTGTAACTGAAAATAGGAATGAACCTCATCACAGAACCAAAGGGCTTCTGGCCTGCCCTCTCCCTCCTGGCCAAGCGGACCTGGCTAAAATCGGGAGGACGGTTTGACTGCTCCACTAGCCAGAGGGGATGTTTAAGCTGCATAGAGCAAGATGCAAAGAAGACAGAAGGAGAATGGGGAAGAAAATACTCACCCTTGACTGGCCAGCTGGCATAGTGCCCAGTGTGGGTCAAGAATTCAATCTCACTTAATCCTCAAGCAACGTGCATGATGGTTCCCTTTAGGAAAAGACAAGTTAGGTCACTGAGCCGGGACGGGATCTTGTCACAGAATCCGTGCACTGATGTTTGTGAAACGCTGCGCGGGTGGGAGGCTGTGTGACAGGCACACAAAGGCAGGTCCACGGCGCGGCTCTGGCATTGACGAGCAGCATCTCTCAGAGGCAGGTTTTGCCTTGGGTGCATTCATCACAACACAGCTCATCAGCCTCCCTCTTGGCAACTAAACCATCCTCCGCCCTTACGGGGACTCTCGTTTTGACCGAGGGGTGTTCCCTGAGCAGCACTGCGGTGGTTCCTCAGAGAAGCCTGGGGCTGGTGGAGGAGGTAGCGGGCTAACACGGTTTCTGGAAATGCAGGTGTCACATGTGTTGGGGGGTCCCCCCATCTGGAGCCTGGGGAAGAACTGTTAACAGTTGTTTGCATGGAAATGGGGGGCTCAACAGGGGAGGGGTGGACCGTCCCAAAGACAGGGTTCAAAGCCTGCTCCACCCGCAATTCCTGCTTTGGAAGGAGGCCTCTGCAGCACGTGGAAGCTGGCTGTGGTCACAGAGACTTGAGCCAGTGGCCACGTGGCCAAGTCCACGTCTGATGCTTTCCCATGTGGAGTTCTCTGTAAAGAGTGGCTGCAAGCATCGGAATGCTTCACTGGAGGGGCTGCATGGGAGCTCAGGGTACTGCCATCAGTTGGCTTTCTTGTGCTTCCCCTGCTTGTCATTCCCTCTCATCCAGCCTCCTGCAGGCTGGGAAGGCTGCTTTTGAGGTTGAGCCCTTTCGGACCCCTCCTCTGTCTGCTCCTCAGGGCTTTGTGCTCTCCTCCACTGCCCATCCCTTGCAGCTGGACAACCTTGCCTGCATCTCTCCCACCTCTGCCCCTGCACAGCCTGCCTGTCCTCCTTTCTCATCAGAATCCCCTGGAGTCCTGGGGCCTATGTGCTCCCAACATCTCCCTCTTCCCTGTTAGTTTTGTCTGCTTCCAGTCTACCTCTGTTCATGTTTCCACCTTGAGACATTGCATGTTCCTCCAAGGGGATCTTTTTCCCCCTGTGGGGAGGAACGGAGCCTCACTCCCTCTGTATAAACAATCTATGGTGGCTTGGAACCTTCTCTGCCACAGCCGTCCTCCAGGAGACCATAATCCTCAGGGCTGTCTTTGGCTCCTGGTCTTTCTGCAGCAGCAGACCTTTCTCCACATTCCTGATGCAATTGTCAGACTTGTTTCCATATAGCTCCAGAAACACTTGGAACAGCCCCTCTGCTGCAGGGAAGCCCCCCTGCCCCATGCACTCTGCTGTCCCCACGGGGTGGGGTGGGACACGTGCTGCAGGGAGCAGACCTCTCCTTTGGTTTTCTCTCTGTGTCTACCAACAGCTTGCAGATGGTGAAGGAGGGACACATCTCCACGTGGTACATGCCATAAGCTGTCCTCCTGCTCTCTGGCCAGTGTCTCATGTGCTTTCTCACGACACCCTGGCATGTTGCTTGTCCAATACCTCCCTGGAGAACCCTTAAACTGACAGGCACCATCTAATCCAGAGGATAAAAAGGCATATTTAGGCAGGATTGTGCTTTTTAAGATCTGCCGCTGTTTTCTCAAGAACTTGAGCATAGTATTAAGCATTTCATACTTAGGTGATTCTTTTCTCATTTTCGATCAAGAAACCATGAGGTCGAATGTGCTTTTCCTAGGGACTGGGGCCTAAGAACCACACATTTCACTGGTCAGTTAAGTGACCAGTGTGCAAACTGGTCTACTTCTAGGGATCGTTAATAAAGAGACTATCACAATGATAACAGTCATCAAAATACTAATAACACCGTGCTGGGTACACAGTAAGCATTTCCTAAAATAAGCATTTTTGAAATAAATATTTTCTAAGTGTTGAGGTACGGTAGATATTTGTTGGAGAGAAATCTGATTTATTAAAAAAGAATCTTGCAATGAATTCTTGGCAAGCTGGAAGCTCTCTTACAGTCTTGGAAAAGGGACGGCAAGAATGGTCTTGAGTGGTCAGGCAGGGTGAACGGATGTTCTTTTGATGCTCATTAAAGTCTGCTCACTGTCAGGTGTTCAGAGTGAGCTTGAAAAGGTGGGAAGGCATTTTTTTTTTTGAATATTTAAGATCTGATGTTTGGGGCTTGGTGCCTGTGCTCCTGGCAGATTTGAAATATCAAAGATAAAAGAAGGTCATCAGATTATAGGACCAGAGACACTGCAGGATAAAATTCAAAAGGCCCAGCCACAAGTTAATGAATCCTGTGTCTCCACTGCATACGCTCTACCATGTGTCAATAAAATGTAAAAGTGTGCTAGCAAAGATGTCTCAGATGTATTTTCATTTAAGCCCTTGGGGATCCCATTAGAACTAGGACTTCAGCCTCCGAAGCAGAGCGAGGTCAGAGGGGTCCTGGTAACAGGCGCACGAAGCATTTGGTGCATAGGAAGTCAGTCCATTCTCATCCCAGTGTTAGGCAAGGGGAATGTCATTCTTCCCATTCTACAGATGAAAACTGGGACCTGGTGAAGTCGTACAACTTCTCCAAGGTCAGACAGCTAGAGTCCCGGAGCTGGGGCTTGCAGCCTGGACTGTTTGCCACCACCCTGAATGGTGCCCGTGGGATGGCTTAGGCGATGGGCTGAGTCTGACTTTCCGAAACAGATCAGGGGAAATGGAGCCTCAGTGTTAGGGCATCACATCCCAGAACAGCCTCCTGGAGTGTCTAACTCGTAGCAAGTAAGTGGCTGCAAAGAGCTCAGTGCGGTTTGTTTCTTGCTGGGACTTCACACCTGCACCCAGGAGTCCAGAAATAACACCATTCAGCCCTGATCGCCGTTTTGCAGATACTCATGCTACACTCAACAGATGTCTTTTGATTCTGCAATGTTTCCAACTGTCAGAGCTGAAAAAGCAATAAATAATAACGCTCCCATTTACATAGCAATTGAACACACTGCATAGTAAAATAACTTTGTTTCTTTCCATTTCGATATTTTGTAATGTCTTCTAGTTCAGGACTTTTGCATATCATTCCCAGGATGCTTGTGGAGAGCAAATATTTAGACTACATGGACATTATTCAGTTTTCGAACATATTTTTTTCAGGAAAATAAACGTTACTTAAAGCAGATGGTGCTTTGTGTCTGATGCACGGCTCGTAAGCCTCTTTAATTTATTTCTGCTTCTTTGTATCTAACTATCTTTAAAACATCTCTTATGGAAACCGCAGGTATTTTCCATCTTTCCTACTCCCTACTGAGGTCTGTACGGAAGTAAGCCCATCCTAAACAAATCCCCAGTGCGTTATCCTTTAGTTAAAATTTTCTATTCCTGCAAGACCATTTCCACAAAAGCTCAAGGGGCTGTATCCCTACCTTGTTAACACTACACCACAAAGTGCTTGAGACTAGCAGGCGTGGGTCTGCAGCTGGAAAAACTTGTTATTCTGAATTTTTGATACAGTGTTGGTTGAGACTCAGGATGGTTTTGTCATTTGACTTCATCAGCATGAATTTAGGGTGAGGATTTCCTCCCCACCCCCCACTGAGACACGTGGTACTTGGGGTACCAACTGTGGGTCCATTTCAGAATCCATGAGCTTTTTCCAGGTGTGGTCAGAGTTTGTGTCCAGGGGCGGAGAAACACAAAGATCATGGCACCGTGAAGAACGGTAGCCTGAGTAACAAAGAGGCAGCTTAGAATGGGCTTCCCCAAGTCGATACCCTTTGTTAAAAGCAGGGTTAGAAAGATGCTGTACTTAATAGCAAGGAGATGCCGTTCTCATTATTTAGCTTCCCTGATTATTGAAAAATGGTTACAGGAAGATTAAGCTGTAAATGTAATAGCATTAGCAAATAGAACAGGGACATGGTGATTCATCAGTGTGAAGGCGCTGGGCGTCCCGACCTCACTTCCTTTGACTTCATTATTAATGCTAATGAACAATTATAGCCGGGCTTTCTGGGCGGCTCTCCTCGTGGGTTCCAAGGTATCGTGCTGATATTAACCTGTGTCCTAATATTAACCTGTTCAC
Source organism: Spilogale gracilis (assembly GCA_004023965.1). Taxonomy (NCBI): domain Eukaryota; kingdom Metazoa; phylum Chordata; class Mammalia; order Carnivora; family Mephitidae; genus Spilogale; species Spilogale gracilis. Next base: position 10,439 of record PITA01003577.1, read on the forward strand.
TTGCACACCTTTGCGGTTCTGCAGTTGAAGGCAGGTGCTTAGCCCAGGAGGAGGATGGCTCCCCGGGGACTGCAGTAACAAGGACGGGATCTGCAGTCTCAGCTCTGTGGAGATGCTTCCTGGCGGGGCCTGGACAGAGCCCCAGGGCAAGGGGCAGTGGGGGGTCTGTGCCTGGCCGTGGAGAGGCTCATGGGCTCTGGCTCTGTCCCTTCCCAAGTGTCAGCTGACCTGTCTGTCAATGGGGTAAGGGATGGAGGGAGAGGAACACCTGGAGACTGTACAGGTTACACTGGGTGAGTTACGTAAGCCTCAGCACCTAGAAAGTGGTCCCTGACCTCATTTCCTGCTTGCACAATGGGCAACCCAGTCCTGTTCCTGCTCACTTAGGTATCCTGAGGACCAAAGGAGGACCATCAGATTTGTCGAGCAGAACCTCACTCACTCTCCGGGTAAGTGCCAGGATGGAGCTGAGCTCACAGGTAAGACTCTGTGTGAGAAGGGGAGGGGTAGAAGGAGTCCTATGGACCCAGGGGGAGGCAGAAGGGAAACCTTCCTGGGTTTGTTCATTCATTTATTGGAGAAATTGAACTGAGCATCTACTATGTGTCTGGCGTCATTTTAGGTGCTGGGATTAGAGAGTAAACAGGATAGCTCCCTTGTGTTGACTTCCTTCCAGCACTACAGTATGACTAGATTAGAACTGCTGGGCCCAGTGGCTGCCGGGCCGTGCGCCTTCCCCAGGCTCCTTATACTGCAGGAAGCATGACCGCGCAGGGCCCACTTGCTGGGCCCTGAAATCTGTCACTGCGTTTGTTCCCAGGCCACACTGCCTGTAGACTGTGGGAGAAAAAGGACTCCTTCGTTGGCCCACTTTGGCTCAGATTCTCCAAGATTTCTGCTGAAACTGCTGGAGAACCTCAGGCTGGCTAGGACTTTGCCCACCTCTGCCCTGCTGCCCCCACCTGGTCACACCTGCTTGTGTGTCCACCACTCTTTCCCAGATTTTTTGGGCTGCCCCTCTTTCCTGCCACAGACATTTTTCCTAATAAAACCCTGCTTGCTCAATCCCCTCGTGGTGTCTGCTTCAGGGAGAACCCAGATCAATGAGATGTTTTGTAGAATAAAGCAGGGGAAAGGTGAAGAGAGGGGTGGAGTGGAGGGAGCAAGTCGTTTGAGCCATAGGAGTGCGCTTAGCACAGAGCAATTCAGGGCTGGTTCTCCCGAGAGAGGATCTTAGTGGGGACGGAGGGTGCAGTGCAAGGAGGGGCCCAGTGTGCCCGGATCAGTGAGGGACAAAGGCCAGAGAGGGGCCGAGACACATGTGTAATGACATGAACCTACCATCGTAGAATCATACAGAATGGTTTCACTGCCCTCAAAGTTCCCTGTCCTATTCATCTGTCCTCTTCCCGAACCCCGGCAACCATGCATGGAACTTTTTACTGTCTATAGTTTTGCCTTTTCCAGAATGTCACAAAGTTAGAATCATGCAGTAGGTAACCTTCAGACTGCCTTCTTTCTCTAAGTGATATGCGTTTCATGTTCCTCCATTTTTTTTCACGGCTTGGTAGCTCATTTCTTTTTACTACTGAATCATACTCCATGGTCTGGATTGACTGCAGTTTATCCATTTTGCCCACTGAAGCACATCTCGGTTGCTTCCAAGTTTGGGCAATTATGAGTGAAGCTGCTTCAGCATCCAAGTGTGAGTTTTCATGTGGACACAAGTTTTCAGCTCCTCTGAGTAAATGCCAAGGGATGCAATTGCTGAATCACATGGTAAGTGCTTGTTGAGCTGTGTAAGAAACCACCAACCTGTCTTCCCAAGTGGTTGCACCATGTTGCTTCCGCACCAGCAAGGAGTGGGTCTCCCTGTGGCTCCACATTCTCCCAGCATTTGGGGTTGGTGGTATTCTGCATTTGGCCATTCTATGTAACAGGTCTCACTGTTGTTTTAACTTTCAGTCTCCTGATGAGAGAGGATGTGTGACATCTTCACACCTGCTCACTTGCTATCTGTGTATCTTTGGGGAGGGGGCTGTGGGTCTTTTGCTCATTTTGTAACAGAGTTGTTTGTTTTCTTATTGTTGAGTGTTAAGGGTTCTTTGCCAATCCAGATAATAGTCCTGTGTCAGATGTCTTTTCAAGCATTTTCTTCCAGTCTGTGGTTTGTCTTCTCAGTCTCTCAATGCTTTCTTTTGCAGAAGTTTTTGATTTTAATGACATTGACTATATCAGTTATTTCTTTCATGGATCATGCCTTTGGTGTGTAGGTAAAAACGTGTCACCACACCCAAGATCATCCTAGTTTCCTCCTGTATGATCTTCCAGTTCTACCATTTTGTGTTTCATTTTTAGGTCTGTGATCCATTTTGAGTCAATTTTTTGTGAAGGTTGTATAGGCTGTCTAGATTCAGCATTTTGTTGTTGTTTTGTTTTGTTCTTGGATAAGGATGTCCAGTTGCTCCAACACTATCAGTTTTAAGGATTTTGGTCCATTGTGTTTCCCTTGCTCAAAGTTGTCACAGGTGAGTTTATCAAAGACGAGTTGACCACTTATGTGCGCCTGGGCTCTCTCTTCTATTCCTTTGATCTATTTGTCTGTTCTTTTGCCGTTTCCACACTGTCTTGATCACTGTAGCTTCACAGTAAATCTTGACTTTGGATTGTGTTGATCCAACTTTGTTTTTCTTCAAAAATTGCTCTGATTTTAACTTACTATGTTTGGACTGGCCTAGAACAAAAGAATGAAATGATAACGAGTTTGCTGTTTTGTGTATACTTTCTCTTATCTGCTTACCTTTTGTCGAGATTTACCGTGTTGCGGTGGATAGCAGTACTCCTCCTATTGTTCACTAGAGCAGCAAACTATTGTCTGGATGGACTAAAGTTTGGTTAGCTCTTCTCCTGGTGATGGACCCTAGGAGCGATTTCCAGTATTTGACCATTATGAATAAATTCATATGAACATTTTATACATAAACTTTTGTGGACATATACTTTTATTTCTCATATAAGTAAACCCAGAAATGCAATATTTAGTGTTTTTCAAGATTTATGAGAAAATGTCAGTCCATTTTCCTAAACAGTTTACCATCCCCACCCCCATAAACTGTGCATGAAATTTCCTGCGGCTTCTCATCCTTACCAACAATTTGCATTGCTAGACCCTCTATTTACCCATTCTGATGGGTGTGAAATTCTATCACATTGTGACTTTGATTTCATTGACAGAATAATGGTTGATTTGATATGATAAATAATGATGTTGGGCGTTTTTTTTTTTTTTTCATGTGCTTACTGACCATCCATTATACCTTCATTTGTGAAACGTTTGTTCAAAGGTTTGTTTCATTTTAATTGAACTATTTTATTTCTTTCCTTTTGCTTTTGAATAGTAGCAGTTCTTACTATATTCGATAATGCACTTTTTTCCTTTTCTATGGCTTCCATTTATTTTATTCATTGAGTCCTTTTATAATAAAGAATTTAAGTATTGGTGAAGTGTAACTGGTCTTTTTTTCTTTTATGGTTATTGCTGTCTCTGCCTGAGAAAATGTTGCTTATCCTGAAGTCACAGAATAATCTCTTATTAGTTTTTCTTCCAGCAACTTTGTAGTTTTAAGTTTTATGTTTTGATCCACTATGAAACTCAGGTGAAATTTTGTACAGGATGAGGTTGAGATCAAGATTCATATTTTACAGAGTGGCTTTTTGTTTCAGAGTCATTTGACAAAAGAGGTATTGTTTCCCCTACCTCGACACCTTGGATGGATATCAGTAAACAAAATTTCATGATTCATGACTAAGCATGTATGAGCGTCGTCTGGACTTTATATTTTGCCTCACTGATCTAATGTCTGTTCTTATGCCGTATTACATGACCTTGGAATCAGGTATTCTAACTCCTCTAACTTTGTTGTTGTTCCCAACATTCTAGGTCCTTTGCACTTTCGTATAAATTCCAGATTCAGCTCAAGAAATCTTACGTGAATGCCCACTGGAATTTAGATTGTGATTAAATTGAATCTTACAGATCAATTTTGAGAGAATTAATATCTGAACAATATTAGGTCATCCAGTCCATGGACATTTCTATTTACTTATATCTTCTTTCATTACTTTTAGTAATGTTTTCTGTTTTCAGTGTGGAGCTCCTGCATATCTTTCATTAAATTTATGCTGGACCATTTTATAATTTCTGAAACTATTATAAGTTGAATTGATTTTTGAATTAAGTTTTCAATTGTTCATTTCTAGTTTATAAAACTCTAACTGATTTGCTTGAGTTGAGCTTTCCTCCTGTGACAGTGATATGTTTACTTATTGATTATGGAAATAGCTTGTAGATTTATTAGTATCTCCTATTTAAAAAGTGGTGCCAACCGTGAGCAGACATAGTTGCTCTCCTTCCTTTCTAGCATTTTGTTTTTCTTTACTCATTGCAATATCTTGGATCCTACTAACTTGGAATACAGAACACAAGAGTGAACATCTTGCCCTGCTCTCATCTTGGGAGGGAAGCAGTGAATAATAAAGCATTGAGTATGGAGGTGGCTTTAGTTTTTTCATTTTGTTTTGTTTATACATGACCCTTTCGAGATTGAGAAATTTTCAAATTCTAATTTAGTGAGTTTTAACATTGATTAGTATTAAATTTTGTCATGTGTTTTTGAGACTTTACTTAAATAAACATCTGATTCAATTGTATTAATATGTAATATTGTTGATTGGTTTTCAAATAAAATCTACCTTGAATTCTTTTTTTTTTTTTTTAAGATTTTATTTATTTGACAGAGAGAAACACAGCTAGAGAGGAAACACAAGAAGGGGGAGTGAGAGAGGGAGAAGCAGACCTCCCACAGAACAGGGAGCCCGTTGTGGGACTCCATCCAGGGACTCCAGGATCATGACCTGAGCTGAAGGCAGATGCTTAATGACTGAGCCACCCAGGCACCCAAAATCAACCTTGAATTCTTATTCTAACCTAATGTATTTTTATGTATATTGCTGACTTTGATTTACTGAAACATTTTTTTCTCCTTTATTCATTTCTTTTAATAATTTTTGAATGTCAAGTATCTTAGTTATGATGTCCTCATAAAATAAATTGGGTGTATTACTTCTGTATGTTCTGGGAGGATTAATGGAGGATTGGTATGATTTTTACCTTGAATGCTTGATGTGATTCACTAGCATCACCATCTGGGCCTGACACTTTGCCTATCAGAAGACTATTGAAAATCAAATTCAATTATTTAATAGATAACTGGACTATTTGGGCTTTCTACTTCATCTTTTATCAGTCTTGATAAGTTGTATGTTCAAAAAGTGTGTTCATTTAACCTAAGTTGTTAAATTTATCAGCAAAAGTATTCTTAGTATTCTCTTGCCATTTCTCTAGTGTCTGTAGGGTTTGTAATAATCCACCTTTTATTATCCAATATTAATTTGTGTTGTATCCCTTTTTTTCTTGATTTCCTAGCTTCAGATTTTCTTGACTTTTCAAAAGCTTTGTTATTTTTTTCTGTTTTATTGTTTTCTATTTTAACAATTTTTGCTCTTGTACTTTCTTTTTATATATTTTCTTCTTTTACTGGCATTTAAAAAAAAGATTTTATTTATTTATTTTGACACAGAGAAACACAGCTAGCAAGGGAACAGAAGCACGGGGAGTGAGAGAGAGAGAAGCAGGCTTCTGGCAAAGCAGGGAGCCCAATGCGGGGCTCAATCCTGGAACTCTGGGATCATGACCTGAGTTAAAGGCAGATGCTTAATGACTGAGCCACACAGGCACCCCTTCATTGACATTTTTAAAGTTCCATTTTAGACCATTGACTTTGGACCCTCTTCCCCTCTAACGTAAATATTTAAAGCTATGTGTATCCTTGTGTTTCTATTTTAGTTATGTCCCACAAATCTTGTCACATTATATTTTCATTATCACTCAATTTCTTTCTCTTTGTGGTAGACCATAGGTCAAATATCTGCTCAGTCCCCTTGGACTTGGCTGGCTGCTTAGAGCCTCTCATGTAGCTCAGGCATCATCCAGAGATTTGGGCAGCATTTATATGCAGAGCATTTTGTTTCTTTTTGTGACTTTCTTCATTCTAGGATGTCTCCTCTTCCATTTCTCTAACTGATGATATTGCTTTAAACTCTTCTGTCTTTCCAAAGCTTTTGGGTGTTGGTTCCTTTCTGGTTTTTATCCACCTGGTATCTCTGATGAGGTCCTGATGTCAAGAAAGAGAAAAACTACCCAGTACCATTGCATTCTTTCTAGCATGGACTCCCCTCCAGTCTCTAGCTGTTTGTAGCCACTCTTCAGTGTCTTCAAAAATCTATGGCTGTTATTGGTGGAAGGGTCTGATAGAAACTGTTCTGCCATTACTGGAAGAAGAATATTGCAATATTTATTTTTAGTGACTTTGAAAAGAGCAAGTTTAGGAAAATAGAGGGGACTCTGATTATTGGAAGTCAGAGATTAAATGCTTAGTGAAGATGTGGAGGGTCAGGTGTAAGAATGTTTTTGTTTTTTGGTTTTTTTTTTTTAAATTTTATTTATTTGGCAGCAAGAAACACAGGCAGAGAGGGAACACAAGCAGGTGGAGTGAGAAAGGGAGAAGCAGGCTTCCCGCCGAGCAGGGAGCCCGATGCGGGGCTCGATCCTGGGTCCCCGGGATCATGACCCGAGCCGAAGGCAGTCGCTCAACCAACTGAGCCACCCAGGCGCCCCAAGAATGTTTTAAACAAAAGACAGGTGATACTTTGAGATTGTGTATCCTATGTAGATGAGGAGAAGGCTTACCTTGTTCACCAGTGTATCCCAGTACACCCCATGCCTACCATCCTATCTAGCCCATGTTAGATGATTAATGTTTGTTATATACCTTCTTGTTTGTTTGTTGTTGTTGTATATCTTTGAAAGCTCTGTGACTCTTTCATATCCAAAATCTATAATTTATGTATAAGAACTGCCATAATTAGAATTTAAGATCAACTACATGTAACAGGGACACAAAATAACACAATGTAAAAGCTTATTTTGCCTTCATGTAGATTTCCAAGGTGATATGATCCTTGTCTTCTGCAATGACATCCACGGGCTCAGACTTCTTCTGTATTGAATCTCTTCCATGCCTTCAGTTGTCCTATATTTTAAGGAAAGAACACAGATATTGCACACTTGTCACTTCTGTTCATATTCTATTGGCCATGATTTAGTCAGATAGTCATATCAAATGGCAAAGGAGGCTGAGAAGAGTAGTCCTTGCCCTGGGCAGCTACTTAACCAGTGGAAAATCTGTTATAGTGGAGAACAGATACTGAGCGACAGGTTGACTCTCAACAGCAAAAAAATCAGGATAACAAACAATGTATTAGGGCTTTCATATTCAATTTCGTTTCTTCGGAATTTCACTTTTACTATTTGTAGGAGTTGTTCTAGGATTGCAATGTACATCCTTGATTTACTATGAACACACTTACTTTTATCGCTCTTTACTTTATTGCACTTTGCCTATATTGATTTCTTGTATATTGAAGGTTAGTGGCAAACTTGCTTTGAGTAAGTCTATTGCATAGTTTTCCCAGCATTTGGAAAGTGAACATTTGCTTACTCTATGTCTCTGTGGTGACACATTCGGGTAATTATCACAGTGTTTCAAACTTTTCCATTATTATTATAACATATTATGGTGATCTGTGATCAGTGATTATGAATTGCTGAAATTTCAGGTGAGGGTTAGCATTTTTACTATAAAGTATTTTAAATCAAGGTATGGAAATTGTTGTTTTAGACATAATGCTCTTGTACACTTAGTAGATTACAGTATAGTATACATATAACTTTTATATGCACTAGGAAACAAAAGATTCATTCGATGTGCTTTATTGTGATATTTGCTTTACTGTGGTGGTCTGGACAGAAATCCAGAGCATCTCTGAGGTGTGCCTGCACTTCCTACTTAGAGACTGTGTCATTTCATTCTTCAAAAATATAAGAACTTTCCAAAAATATTCTTTATTTTTCCCCTTCTCCTTTGTGCATTGTTGTAATAAATCATACTTCTCTATCATAATAATACTATTTTCCTTTCCTATATTTCCCAAATAACAATAATTTGCCTTTTAAGAAAATTGATAGAATAAAGAAGTTGTATGTTTTAAATATGTAGTCTTATATTTATCATCTTCTGTGTTCTGTATTCGTTCCTGTGGATATATGTTTCTATCTGCCACCTTTTCCCTTGAGCTTAAAATACTTTATTTAATATTTCTTATAGTGCATTTTGCATGGTGACATATTTTCTCAACATTTTTTTTAAAAATTTCACCCTCACCTTTGAAAGATACCATCACTAGATATAGAATGCTGTATTGATAGTTGTTTTCCTTTAGTGCTCCAAAATTGCAATGCCATTGTTTTCTGATCCTTATTCTTTCTGAGGAGAAGTCAGCCATCATTCATATTGTTTAATTTCAATTCATGTTGTTCCATATTGTTTAATATGTTGTGTGTAATGTGCTGCTTTTAGTTGGCTGCTTTTCACATTTTCTTCCTTTAACTTGGGTTTTCAGCATTTTGATCATGATGTATGTAGACATGCTTTTCTTTGTATTTATCCTTCTTGGGGTTTGCTGCACTTCTTGGATTTGTCAGTTAATTTTTTCACTAAATCATTATGTTTTAATGTACTTTTTCTGTCCCACTTTTAGTTTATCCTTTCCTGTTAGGATCTATGGAACATCATTTGAAATTATCCCACAGATCACTGAGGCTTACTTCCAATGTTTTAAACTCATTTTTATCTCCTTGTCCTTTAGGTTGGATAAATTCCATTTCTTTTAAAATTCTCTGACCCCTTCCTTTTCTGTCTTTCATCTCTGTTGAGCTCATTCAGTATTTTTTAATTTTAGGTACTATAGTTTTTAATTCCAGAATTTCCATTTGGTTCTTTTAATTATTTCATTTTCTCTGATATTTATCATAGCTGCTTTCAATCTTTGTCTGCTGATTCAAACATTCTTGCCATCAAGGAGATGTTTCTATTGTATATTTTCTTCCTGATCATGAAAAACATTTTCCTGGTTTTACACATGGCTACTAATGTTTTTAATGCTGGACACTCTGTGTGGATACATTATAAGGAGTCTGCACTACACTGTCTTCCTTTGACAAGTGCTGAGCCTTGTTTAGTCTGATGGTTGCTTTTTAGGCTGTTCTCCTTAGTCTATCTGTTTGGTTGTAGGGTTTTCTTTTGGAGGGCAAAGGAATATATAGGGTAACTCTTACTCTGGATCATGTTTCTGATTCTTAAAGTATATATTTTCAGGTCTTAATTGAAACTACAGTGGATTAATGAGGACCCTTCTGTGTAATGTGAGATTTCTAGTATTGCTATTCTTCTCTCAACCTCATAGAAGCTATTCTAGGGTAGGATTTAAGGAGTCTCACCCCTCATGGGTACACCCAGCCATTGGACAACCACATATGGGGAGCCCCTTCTGTTCTTCTGTTAGAGCTTCTTCCTTCATCGTAGAGAGGGAGGAGCCTTACACATCCCAGATGTTTAGTGACACTACACTCCAATCTCTACCTCTTCGTTTCAGTAGGGCCACTGGGCTTTGCCTTGTCCCAGGAAGAAAGCTAGGATGAATTTTAAGGCTCATCTTGTGTTTTCCTGTCTCAGATATTTCATTCCTTTACTATTTTCCAGTCCTGAAACATTGGCCATATATATTTGATCCCGATTTATCAATGTCTGTAGAAGGGAAAGTTCAGGACTACTTCTTTGTCCCAGAAGTAGAAATTTTAAATCTTTTACTTCATGTCATGAAAAACATCCTTAAAGCAAGCATGACCAGACTCTCTTTCTTCTTATGTCCCAGTACTGAGTCTGGTCCAACTAGGCACTTGTCATTTAGTTGACTCATCCTGTAGGACTGTGGGTCATAGCCCCAGAAATTACTGCCAGTCCCTAACTTTTCCATCCCCATTTTTTGCACATTATCTGCCATTTAGAAGGAGTGATTTCTTAGAACAAATGTCCTTTTGCCTGAAAAGTCCATCATACTCTGGATCCCACCTTCTTTTCCAGTCTTATTTTCAATATCTCCTCTTGAGGAACAGATCCTAACTTGTCCACTCACTATCCCTGTCTTGTCTCCATGTCTCTAACTGTAGGATGTTACAACCTCCCTTGATTATCCTAGACTGAAGCAATCATTCTCCACTCTGGCCTCTTGTCTTTACTGTCTGAACAATTCACTTAATGATTAATCATGTCTTATCTTAGGTTATCTCTTCTCTCATTGTCTAGAAATGACATTTGATTCTCTTATTATATAATTTTTTGCAAAAATATCTTATCTCCCCACTACAATGTAAGCTTCTTGATGGCAGGATCCATGACCTATGGCTTATACCCTATCTAACATAGCATTTGTATATATATTTGATCATGGTCACATGCTTGTTAATGAAAATGTTGGCTCAGCCTGGAACACAGGCAATTATAATTGCAGAAGAGTCAATTTGGATGCTAATGCATTAATTTCATTAGGCTAAGTCCATGCTTAGTTCCAAATTACTTGTCCTTTTGGATCAAGAAAGGAGGCTTGTTTATTGCTCTACTCTTGAGCCTTATGTTGGAAACAAGAGGAACTCATATGAATTCTGGACTTTATCCTAATAGTAGAGAGTACCACCAACCAGCTGAGCTGGTCCTGGTTTCCTTCTCTACTTTTCTCATTAGATGGCTAGGTTTGACACATTCATAGGGCACAACAAACAGTAAAGAGCTGACTCTCTGCCTCCTCCCTGTCTACCAGTCTTTCAGATGTCTCATAATGGAGGCTCCAGCTGATGGCACTGGTGTAAGAGGCAATGCAGGGAGGAGTAACTGGGGATGAGGAAGCCTGCTTCCCTAGGAGATAGCTGGTTAGCTGAAAGTCTCAGCAGACAAAAGAAAATTCTCTGACTCAAATCATATTCCTTTGTTTTTAGCCATTGATTCTAATATGACCATCTCCAGGCAGTCAGTGACAGTTTTTGCATGTAAGCCCCAAAAGTGTTCTTCAGATTCCTGAAGGCTTTGCTCAGCTGATTAAGAAATATTTTCTTTGAAACCTTGAAGACATTATGAAAATGTAGGTTGCCAGAGGTTGCCAGAATATAAAGACTAACCTAAGATGGCCCTGTCCTATTGCCTCCAGCTCCAAAACCCATACCTGTTGGGCTGCAGGCATATTGGTCCTTGTGATGGAAGGAAAAAAAATGTGTTTCCTCATATCTAACAAGTGTTTGGGTTTCCTACAGCATTGTGTGTGTGTGTGTGTGTGTGTGTGTGTGTGTATGTGTGTGTTTAGTGATTACTTTAACTTTTGTATTATTTATCTATCTATCTATTTATTTATTTGACTTTAAATTTATTTTAGTTTTTCAGTGTTCCAAGATTCATTGTTTATGCCACACACTCAGTGCTCCATGCAATATGTGCCCTCAGTATCCACCACCAGGCTGTCCCATCCCCCAAGCCCCTTCCCTACAAGACCCTCAGTTTGTTTCTGAGTCCAAAGTCTCTAATGTTTCGTTTCTCTCCCCGAATTACCCTACTTCCCATTTCTTTTCCTTCTCCTACTGTCCTCTATATTACTCCTTATGCACCACAAGTAAGTGAAACCATGTGATACTTGACTTTCTCTACTTGGCTTATTTCACTCAGCATAATCTCTTCCAATCCAAAGTTGGATATTTATCCTTTCTGATGGAGGCATAGTACTCCATTGTATATATGTACCACATCTTCTTTATCCATTCGTCTGTTGAAGGGCACCTTGACTCTTTCCACGGTTTGGCGATTATGGCCATTGCTGCAATGAACATTGGGGTACATATGGCCCTTCTTTTCACTACATCTGTATCTTTGGGATAAATACCCAGTAGTGCAATTGCAGGGTCATAGAGTAGCTCTATTTTTAATTTTTTAAAGAAATCTCCACACTGTTTTCCAAATCGGCTGCACCAGCTTGCATTCCCACCAACAGTGTAAGAGGGTTCCCCTTTCTCCACAGCCTCTCCAACACTTGTTGTTTCCTGTCTTATTAATTTTGGCCATTCTGACTGGTGTCAGGCCTACAGAATTTTTATAATGAATTCTTATTTCTCTCTCTACTCCCCCACCAATCTCTTTCTATCTTTTCCATCTTCCCTTCCTTCTTATATTCTATCACTTGAAAATTCCTGCTGCTGCAAGTCAACTGAGAGCAGCTTAGGTCATGTTCACACTGATCCCAGCTAATAAGAAGTCTGGCAGAAGTCAATGCCAGGGTTAGGTCAGTGCTCGGCAAGGTCGGGGCTCTGGGCTAATGGTTTCTGTTAACTTTTGAACTTTGCCTTATAATTTTAAAATGGCAGCCCAGTTACAAGCATGGAAACCTCATGCAATTGTGTTCATTGGGGAGAATGGAATGGGAAGATAAAGAAAAAGGAAATTTCCCTCTTACTCCTCTCTTCTTTATTAGGAAGGATACCTTTCTGAGTTACCTCAAATAGACCTTCCCTTAAGTCATTGGACCCAGTGGCCAAAGAGGACCTAGAGTCCCATGGTTGGCTTAGAGCAAGCATAATGCATCTTTAGGCCTGGGAAAAGGACTTGTCTTTCATAAGTACATAAATATCTGTGCCCTAAGTTGAACAAATTTGGAGTAACTACAGAAAAAGTAGGTGAAAAATAGCCACGGGAAAAAATTTTAATATTCTATGTCTCTCTCTCCTCCCCTCAGGAGGACAGAAAATGAGGTTAACACACAAACAATAACCCTGCCTGGTTTTCTGTGGACCCCTTACAACAGATTGTTGCATGGGAGAAAACATGTAGTTTGGAAGGAGAAGGGTTAGGTTCAAATCTTGGCTTTGCTACCTGTTTGCTCTAAGATTTGAGCATATTACTTAACACACCCAGCTTCGGTTCCCTAATATATATATAGACAGACAATGGTCACTATGCTTGTCCACATATATATATATATACATACATGTCTCTCTCTCCTCATATATATATATATATATATATCTCAGAGTTAATGGTGTTGATGAAGATGTGGACAAGCATAGTGACCATTGTCTGAGGGCTTCTGTGTGTGCCAAGCACTGTTTTAAGTTTCCCTTTGTGGGAATGACATCCTGTATGGTCCTACCCAGGGCTGTGGGTTGGACCGTAAATATGATGGATGTCATTTCTAAGTGTTGTTATATGGCAAAGGAGAAAGTATTTAATTAAGACTCTAATCAGTTGATTCAGAGTTAAGCAAAAGGGATATTATTCTGGGTGGACCTGACCCAGTTGGGTGAGCCTTTTAAAATGTGCCCTAGGAATTCCTTGGAGTCAGAGGTTCCAAAAAACAGAGACTCTTTCTCTTGTTAGTTTTGAAGAAGTAAGCCATCAGGAGTTCTGCAACCTCCAGAAATGCATTCTGTCAACCAGCCAAGGGAGCTTGAATATAGACTCTTCCCCAGTCAAGCCTCCAGATGAGAACACAGTCTGCTAACACCTTGATTTCAGCATGGTAAAAAAGCCTGAGAAGACAACCCAGCCACACTGTGTCAAATTGATACCTATGGAAACCATAACATAATAAAATGAGAGTGGTTTTAATCCCCTGTGTTGGTGATAACTAGTTATACAGCAATAGAACTTTAATACAGGTAGTGTGCTAGACATTTTTTTTAAAGATTTTATTTATTCGACAGAGAGAAACACAGCGAGAGAGGGAACACAAGCAAGGGGAGTGAGAGAGGGAGAAGCAGGCTTCCTGCCGAGCAGGGAACCCGATGTGGGACTCGATCCCGGGTCTCCAGGATCATGACCTGAGCTGAAAGCAGTCGTTTAACCAACTGAGCCACCCAGGCAACCCACATGCTAGACATTTTAATAGACCTTACCAGGTGAATGCTTATCGTATCTCAATAGGGTTGAGCTATTATCATCTTGGATCTGTTGAGGGACGAATTATAAGGCATGAGATGTCAGTTGTGTAATATGGATTATCCAGGCATATATGCTCTTTTCCTCTTCTTACCTACCTCCAGGTAGGTCTCTGCTTCCAAGCTCCTTAACTGAGAAAAGGCAGTTTGAGGGGAGTAGTTGAAACCCTAAGCTCATTGCATTTCTTGCTGATTGCATTGGCAAACAGAATGGCAGGTTACAAATGCACTGGTTCATCCCTGTATGTTGCAAGCTCCTTCAAGACTGAACCTGAGAAATTCATCCTGGCACACAGTAAGTGTTCAGTATTCATGGACTGAATTGCATTAAAGGAACTGGACTGCAAAGTCTGGTTGAAATAAAACTTTTAAATTATTTGAAGTTTTCCCTTTGTTCATGTTATGCTGAGTTTCAATTGCAGCGTGTAATTGGGTTTAGATGGTGCCCTACTCAGCATGAGTGCTCAGATTTGTACTTCCCTGTCTGGGATGGCAAGGACAGAATTTTCATGTGCAGTGAGCTTCTCATCGACCTAAGCAGTGTGGAATTTCATCTCATGCCACTATAGTTCAGGGTCACTGGGATTATTAGCACATAAACAAGGAGATGCTTGTAGTTGGCAAGTTCTGGAATACTGGATGCTTGCTCCTTGTTTTGCACATTCACAGTTGGGGAAATCTGAAGGGGACCCAGGGACACACGTATCTGGCTTTGACGTCTTGTAATAGAAGAGCATGTTGCCCAATGACCTTATCATTGAAGACTGAGAGTATCTTATTTGGAAGTGAGTAAACAGCAAAGTTCTTTTGAGGGAGAAACAAACAAAATTAAGACAAGCCAGGGAGGCTGGATCCAGATGAACTGTGCCCATGGAGCTCAGGAAATTAACTCAGCATGGAGGTGACATCTTCCCAAGTGGTGTGTGCAGAGTTTAGAGCCATGTGACCCAGGGGAAGTCTGTCTCTTGCTGACTTTGAAATAGAGAGAACTCACTCTTCTGTGGATATTTGCTTTCACTGTAAACCATGACCTCTTCTCTGTGATCCAAACTAGCTTCCTTAAAGGGTATTCATCAGATAAACTCATTTCATTTTCCTAGCAGTTCCTCTGCCCTTCAGCTCAATAAGTCTGGTTAACTGGTCTCAGCTAAATAGGTGGGGCCAATGTTTTTGTAGGGATGTGATCTGTGGTTCTGTCTATCCTGTCAGTAAGTACCTAGGGAAGCTCTTGACCTCCTTTGAGATATGGCTTTAATTTCCCTCAACAAAATCTTTTCTGGTGTGATATCCTTGCATTTGCATCACCCTTGTTAGTGAGGACCACCTTCCACTCATCAGCATACTTTCTCCTTCAGGTAAGCTGTTCAGTTTTATACAGAATTCCCCCCCACACACACTTAATATTTTTAGTTTAGACCCGTTTTAAAATTAAATTCAATTAGCCAACATATAGTACATCATTAGTTTCAGATATAGAGTTCAATAATTCATCAGTTGCATATAACACTCAGGGCTCATCACAATATGTGCCCTCCGTAGTGCCCATCACCCAGTTACCCCATCCCCCTACCCACCTCCTCTCCAGCAAAGTCCAGTTTGTTTCCTATACTTAAGAGTCTCTCATGGTTTTTCTCCCTCTCTGATTACTTCCTATTCAATTTTCCCTCCCTTCCCTTATGGGCCTCTGCACTGATTCTTACATTCCACATATGAGTGAAACCATATGATAATCGTCTTTCTCTGATTGACTTATTTCACTCAGCATAATACCCTCCAGTTCCATCCACATCGATGTAAATGGTAGGTATGGAGTCATTTTTTCTTAACATTTTCCTAATTCTTTAATATTCTTCACATTTTAAAATTACTTAACATGAACTTGCTAGGAGTATTCTTTCTTGAGAATCAAATTGTTATTTATGACATTTCTAGAAACAAGAGAGTTGTGTTAGATTAGTTTGTTAAGTGAGTAATGGCATTTGAAGGTGATATGTTTGATTCCCAACAAAAGGCTCCCCATGGGCGCTGGCCTGCAGCAGCCAGGAACACAGCAATATTACCCAATTTCCATATAACCAGCCTATTAACATGCCAGCAGCCTCTGAGAACCATGACTTGCTGAAATGGGAGAAAATAATGCTGAAATCAGTGGATAGAGAATGAGAGCTCTTCTGAGAATTGAACAGAGCCTGTGAGTATATGATCAGGAAGGACATCTGCTGCCTGGGCTCAAGGGGGTCAGTGCCTTTCTGTGGATGAAGGTGGCAGAACCTTAGCATGAGGGTCTTCCTCGCTCTCTCAAGTCCAGGCCTCTGAACTTCCAAGTGTGGCTTGGATGGCAGAGTGTGGGCTCTGGTTGGGTCACAGTGAAACTGTCCCCATCAAGAAGGCAGCAGCTGGCCCATCAGGGGCTCCTTTGCTCTGCCATGGGCCATGGGGTGGAGATGATGATAGGAACCAAGATCAAGTAACACAAAAAGCAGTGCTTCTCACAGCAGGTGAGAAACTCCATGGAACTTTTCATTCTGAAGGCTGTAAGGTTGACTAGCTTTTTGAACAGTTAGTGTAGGCAGAAGTGCAGATAAAATAGCCTCAGTAAGATTTTAAAAGGGTATGAGATGTTGGTTGGATGAGTATTTATGAAGCTTTGAAAGCTCCTGGTGCCTCCATAAACTCAGCACCCTAGACTGGCTTGGAGCATGCATTTAACTTGGAATAGTTCTTCTTGTGTGGGTTAATCCATTTTTCTTGTTTTTAAGCTGCTCTTCAAAAAGATATCCTATAGACATTGTGGTTCCAGGACTCTGGACTTATTTTGCAACCATTGCCTCTCTTGGAAGAACCACTTCAGCTCATAAATATGCATCAGCTATCTGGGTTTGCACTCTGGTGTATGGCACGTAGACAGGGACGAGGGAGCAGGCAATACGTGTATGTGCTGGAGGCAGGAGGGAGTGAGACCCAGTCCTGCTGGGCAGAGGTAATGGTGCAAACTCTCACTAAGGAAACTGGAAACAAACAGTCAAGTGAGTGAATCTGAGACATGAGCACTGACCTACTTCTGCTGTGACTGATTTCCAAACATATTGTCCAGAGAAGTGCATTGAGTTAGAGGCAGTGGAGCTACAGCAGGGTGGATGTTGCTGGTTGGGGAGTTCGGGACCAGGTTTGTGGATAAGATGGAGCTTTAGGTTTTGAACAAAAGGTGGAATTCAGTGGGAGAAGGACGATATTTGCAAAGACACGGAGCAAACCAGTCTTGAACTCAGTGGAAAATGACCCAAGATCTACCTTCTGTGATGTGGGAGTGTCATTTCATTCCTGTGGGGCATTCACTGCAGACTCAAAATCCCTGGACACAGTGACAACTCTCCCAAACCTGCTACTTTTCTGAACAAGTGTGCACTTCTCTGGTTTCCCTCTCTCTGGGTTTGGCCAGCAGGAGGTACTTGAAGGAGGATAAAGTTGAGAGATCATATATGTTTACCACCTCTCACTCCTGCTTCACCACCACTGTAATTCTACAGATGGCTATGACTTCTGCCAGGTGACCTCTTTCCCAGAGCAATGCTCCCCATGGAGCGCTGGTAAACACAAGACTTGGTTGGTAGAGCTTTACACTCTTGCAAGTCCTTGGGCAGCTTTCAATCTCTTGTTGGTTCCTTTACATTAATCTGTTCCCTGCCTTTTGTTTCCTGATAAGACCTGACTGATACACCCTCCTTTCCCATCTTCTTGAACACCTCTATCAGGCAAGATTTTTTCCATTAAAGTGACAGAAATCCATTTTGAAATATCTTAATTAAAGTGAATTTATTGGCACACAAAGCTGAAAAGTCAGGTTATCTAGATTCAGGCACAGCTTGATCCAGGTGCTCTGAATCTCTTGGCTCTTCTTTTCATTACGCTGGCATCTTTCCTAGCCAATCTCTTGACTTGCGGTAGAAAGATGAGGAATGACTGTCTCAGGCTGACTGTTCTGCCCGCTGAGCTCCCATAATGAAAAGATGACTTTTTTTTTTTTCCTAATGCTGTTCCAGGAGAAGTTTTGATATCCACTCTAACTGGAAGGCCTAGGTCATATGTCTTCTCCTGGAATGAGGTTAGAAGAGGTGAAGGTGGGAGGGAGGGGCACCATGGACAACCCCTACTCCACCACACAGACTAAGAATGGGGGAAACATATTTCTCCAAAGGAAAACAAGAGGGAAGAGAATGCTAGGCAGACAAGAACCAAAGATGCTTGCCATGTTTCTGATCTCCTCCATTAACCATACTATGACAGAGCCTCCTTTCCTGTTACTTAATGATGTCTTTGCACATTTAATTACTTTCTAGTTACTGTCAGTTATTAAGATCAATTCAGTCCTGTTTAAAATTTTTTTGTAGATTTTTTTTTTGTAGATGTTTCAAAACTCTTCGACTCTATACGGGGTCACCTGAGGAATTCAGAGGATGACTATGCATATGAATGTGGGGGTGGTATGGAGATGGTGCCTACCTCTTGCACTTTTCTAGGCTCTGACACTTCTGGAGTCAGGGATCTAAAGGAAAAGAGACAGGAAAGCAGTGGCCATTTTATGCAAAGAGCCTCTAGTCAAGGTGGGGGAGCTGTTCCTGGTCCTGAAATGCTTCTCTTGATATTTGCCGTCCCTGATGGTCTATGTGTAGAGGCTGAGTGTGGTTTTCCAGGGGTGTAGTGTTCACTCTTACTGCAAAAGCCTCCATTAGTGAGGATGACTCAAAAGGGCGGGGTCCAGTTTCTATACCCCTCTCTCCCTGCTGCACCTACAGCATCTCCACAACTCCTGCATCCTACTTGAGCCTCCACAATCCTTCACATAAAAGCTCAAGAAGCCCAGAAGTTTTTTCTGTGGACTCTGAGGGCTGTTGGAGATCAGAATCAGGTGGGAGTTGCTCCTGCTACCTTCACAGACCCATTGCACACCACTTCCATCTTGTCTGGCTGGAGCTGGTTTTTGACCAAGTTTTCAACCTTCCAGTAAAATAGGGGCATGGATTTATGTCCACAGGTGCTTGCCCTCCAAAACTCAAAGGACGCTTGCCATGTTCCCGCAAGGACCCTCTTATGATGATGTGTCTTCATACCATAGTGGGATTTCAAGTCTTGCAGTCCAGCAAGACCCAACCACAGAATAAGCAAGTGTTTGGTAAATAAGTGACTGTAGAATCAGTGGTGCAAACCTGTGCACTTATAATATTCCGAGGGATGCTACCAGCAATGACTCTGGGCAGCAAATAGATTCACCCCAAGCAAACCAAGACACACTGCCTCCCTATTGTCTCTAAGTGATTTTTCTAAAGAATCGTCCGTGTGTTTTTAGGGGAAAGAAGGATAAAGCTTCCACCCCCTATGGGAAGGGGAGAAAATGACCTCTTACCTTACCTTACATTCCCACTTCATGACCCCCACCTGATAATCTTGGTAATGTTCTCTCTCTTTCTCTCCTAGTTTTTTCCCTAGTTTCTATATAGGCTCAGGAGGAGGGGTTGTTGTGGCAGCTGATTGCAGAGGCTCTGCTGCTTATGCCTGGGTACGCTCAGGTGATGCTTCTTTATGGCTTCCTGGCTCTCTCAGGTGTTTTGGAGTGTCCTTTTTTAGCTTTGAGGTCTTAGCAGCAGGAAAATAGGAGCAGTCCCAGTTGGCCAGTACCAGTCATGTTTCTCAATCGCAAGCAACAGAAAAACGTCTTTGGCCAATTTAGTAGAAAACGAGCTTATCCAAAGACATTGCCTACCCCCAGAAGCCTCTGGGAGAGCCAGAGAGCCAATTTGTTGGCTATACAGTGAAATCAACCCCATAACTGACGCTATGCCATTGATGTGTCAGTCCAGCTCCGTGGCTGTGTTGCTAGAACCCCTGCCACCAAGGCCACTTAAAATGCAGTGTAGCTGCAGGCCAACCCTCTTGTGCTAGAATCAATTCCCCTACAACCCTACTTCTTTGTATGATCAGCTGTCAAACCACACCTGAATGTACCTTTGGCTTCTCTAGCCTGAGTCCTATGTTGAAGTCCTAGAAAAGAGGACAGGGAAGGAAGGATGGGGCCACCCCAACTTTTAATCTCTAGGGTTGAAGACTGGCTTGTGTTCCTGGCGGAGTGTTTCTACAAGGCTAGTGAGAAGCTTCAGATGTTATGTGATCAAAAGTTCTGCAAAGTCTACCTGCTTAGGATGATTGGCCACCAGAGGTATTAGGTCCTAATCCCTGGAGCCTGTGACTATGTTCCCTGACACGGCAAAGGAACTCTGCAGATGGTATGAAATTGAGATGAGGACTTACCCTGATAAGGACTGAGTAATGCATAAAACTGTACTCCTGAAATGAATGTAACACTGTATGTTAATTATACTTTAATTAAAAAATTGAGACGGGGAGATTTTCCTTGCTTAGGTGGGTGGGTCCTCATGTAATCCCAAGGATCCTGATAAGAAGAGGGAGAGGGAGATGAGAAAAACAAAGTAAGAGGTGGGAAAGTTAGAAGAATGGGGCCATGAGCCAAGGAACACAGGTGACCTCTGGAAGAGAGAAACAGCAAAAGAAAGGATTTTCCCTAGAGCCTCCAGAAAGACTGATTGTAGCTCCATAAGTCCTATTGAGGACTTCTGGTCTCCAGGACTATGAGAGAATAAATGTATTTGTTTTAAGCCACCAAGTTTGTGGTGATTTTTCACAGCAGCCACTGGAAACTAACACACCCAGTAAACATTTGTGGGTTGAACAAAAAGGAAGAGCGTGTTTTCCACCCATTTACAAGCATAAGGTGGCTGAGACCAGCAAGATCTGGGGGGAAAGGAAGAGTTGTCCCTGCCGTGCAGCCCGCGAGGGGTGTCCAGCTGCTCCTGCTAGAGAGAGAATAATCTGAAAATACCCTTCTTTTGGCCCAAGTGGACTTGAAGTTTAAACAATAAGAGAGAAAGGTCTTTCCAAACCTCTCTCACAGCAGCCAAAACCAGAAGTGTCTGGAAGTGAGAAGCCTCTTGCAGGCCGATGATTGAAAAACAACTCATGCTTAAGGGCGTAAGGTATCTGGAGAAAACAACAATGTTTAGAGAGGAATTGTTAAGGAAATAGTTCTTATATCAGCAGGAAAATTCATCACACACTGTTCCTGTTCCATTGGCAATGATTTGTGCCTCTCTATGAACCTCTTTTGGGGAGGAAAGTCCCTTGCAGTTGGAAGAGGTGTCTCATTGGGAGCTCTGTGGTGTGCAAGTTCCTTGAGCCACAGTGATCCTCAGCCTTGCTCCCCATCCCATCCCATTTCCCAGGTGCGATGGGAAGAATAGTGGGATTAATAGTTTGCTGTGAATTGTGGGGTGTGTGGATGGGGTGGGGGCCAGATGGGGGTAGCAGAAACAGCTTCATGTTTAGCTTCACATGGATTGGTTTTGAAAATCAAAAAAGTATTAAAGTCTTTCTCCTGCTGCTTATAGAATTACCTCTTTAAAAAGCATCTCTTAAAATGGTGATTCCATTTTTGGTGAACTACAGTATTCAAAGAAAATGATCAAGTTCTGGGTCTAGAAGAGAAGGGTCCTTAGGAACTCCCCAGTCCTGGGTGTTGTCCTGACCTTGCTCTGCTGTCTCTCATCCTATTAGAGTCTTAGTTAGCACCACACATTTTTACATTATACCACTTATCTCAGTTATAATAAGACAATGAGCTGTATAACCATTTGCCTAGTGTCTGTCAGCCCTATTGGGATGGAAGCTCAGTGGAAAGGGCCAGACCTGCTTGTCCACACCAATACCCCTCCCCATGCCCACCCTTCTCCTGCAGTATAGCACATTGCCCTGTTCAATCTTACTGCCATCATTCCTTCTTGAAATATCCAAGTTCATTAATTGGTTTGCTTGCTGATTGCACCCCTTGGCCATCAGAATTCCCTGAACACTATCAATGCCTCTTGGGTTGTTTTGTTCACTGTATATACATAGAGGGTGAGAAATCTCCTTTCTCTGTCTTTATATTTCCATGTGAAGGGAAATACAAATACTAACTGGATTTTCAATGCTACAAGCTTTACTTAACTGGTGGGTGACTTCTCTAGTTAGCGAGTTTAGGGAGGGAATTCGTCTTGCAAACCTCCTCCTTGGGGTCTGCCCTCCTGGATAGGCTCAACTACAAGGTCTCTGCCCTGCAAGGGGACTGGGTGCTTGTGTTTCGTCCATACCTGAATCTGGATGCAATATTGTAAATTTCATTATAGAAGCTCTCCCCCAAAACACCCTCGATTAGCAATGATGCTGACATTTTCATCTTTATCTGCTTAATCATGTTTATTTATCTTTGTAGTTCCAAACTTGGTCAGAGGACAAAGGGGTCATTTACTGGACCCCTTTATTCCCTTACACACAGCTCTGTAGACAGATCATCCCCAGGGCCAAGAAAGCACCTGGTATATAGTAGGTACTCTATTTATTTTTAGTTTTTAAATGTTGCACAGATGAAATAATTTGATGCCTATTATAATAATTATAAAAAGCAGCCCTCTTAAATATTTATTTTTTTCTAATTAAAGATTTTATTCATTTATTTGACAGAGAGAGATCACAAGTAGGCAGAGAGGCAGGCAGAGAGAGAGGAGGAAGCAGGCTCCCTGCTGAGCAGAGAACCCGATGCGAACCTCGATCCCAGGACCCTGAGATCATGACCTGAGCCGAAGGCAGAGGCTTTAACCCACTGAGCCATCCAGGCACCCTAAATATTTGTTGAAATAGTTCATTCAGTTAACTAGACATCTATGAAATCCCTGCTAAGCATGCAGCATTTTTCCGGTCTGGGGTGTCTAGCCCATGTAGCTAACACAGACCTTGGGAGAAACCAGCTCTGAAGGGACTGAACTAGGTTTGGAGTTACTCGCGTTTGTCACTTCAGCATGTCATTACCAACCGGATCTTCAATCCTACAAGCCAACAAGCCAATGGGATTCCTAAATCTGTTCAGGACTCACACTAATCAGAACCCTCAGCTGACGTTACCTAATGAGAGGAGAAGGAAATGAATCTTGATTTTTCCTTGTACTTCTACCTTTTGTCCCCCATCTGGGTTTGCCGCTGCCAGAAACATGAGGTTTGACTCTTAAAAATTAAGATTTTAGGGGCACCTGGGTGGCTCAGTTGGTTGAGCGACTGCCTTCGGCTTGGGTCATGATCCTGGAGACCCGGGATCGAGTCCCACATCAGGCTTCCTGCTCAGCAGGAAGCCTGCTTCTCCCTCTCTCACTCCCGCTGCTTGTGTTCCCTCTGGCTGTGTTTCTCTCTGTCAAATAAATAAAATCTTAAAAAAAAATGAAGATTTTACTACGCCAGTTTTGAATGGTGTCACCATGCTTGACTTTAATTGTCTTGATGACCCAAAATCAGCAGGGATTTGAAATCGATTATGTTGGTAGATAAATCAATCTGAATTAGATTATTTAAACAACAACAAGCAAGTATGCATGTGCATCTACGTGTGTCCAAAGTTCTCTTGATTTAGAGGTTTGGATTTCTGAATGAGCCTGTAGTGGAATGCCGCTAAGGACGGCTCCTTCTACATGACCCTTGTCTCAGCAAGTACAGTTCCTAATTGATGGATGGGTCTTGGTAGTGCTATTTGCAAGGACAGCCTCTTTTGTTGGAAAGGATACAGATGTGCACTAATAGGAAATTATGGATCATTTCCTTAAAGAACTCTCTTTAGAATTTCAGGAAATGAGTGTTTGGGGAAATGGAATTTAAGATGTTAGAGCAGGATTTCTGTGTAATTGGAGACTTCCCAAACTAGGTATGAGGCTTATCTAACATGCATATCCCCTCTAAATGAAGCACAGGAGAATATAGGTGTAATTTCCATTTGCATCAAGAAAATGTAAACAAAAAATTGTTCACCTGTCTGTTTGCTTTTCAGAGTTTGTTGGGGCTGAATGTCTATGCCCTTCCCCTCCAAATCCCCAAAATATTTGAGATTCTAACCCCCGATGTGATAATTTTATAAGTTGGGACTTTGGGGGTGATTAGATTGTGAAGATGGAGACCTCATGAACAAGGTTAGTGCTCTTATCAAAGAGACCCTTGGACTTCCCTCACCTCTTCCTCTGCATGAGAACACAGTAAGAAGAGATGGTCTATGAAACAGAAGGTGGACCCCAAATCTGCCAGCACCTCAAATTGGACTTCCATCCTCCAGACTGTGAGAAGTAAGTGTTTGTTGTTTAAGGCACCCAATTTATGGCATTTTTGTTACAGCAGCCCAAACTAACTTAGTGTGTGTATGTACCAAGAAAGTACACCAATTAAGCCCTCTAACTCCTGATCTCCAAAGATGCAGAGTCAAAGACTCAGCTTCATGTCTAAAGCATTATGCTCAATCTTTCACTATTTCAGTTAATAAAAACATCTAGGAAATGGCTCTCCTAAATTGACCATACCTGAGGAAGCATCAGTAGTAGGCTATTCACGGACCCCTCTACTCTGCTTTGGACCTGAGAGCATGCGTTGTGTCTTTTTTCTTTACCCAACCGGTCAATACTTGGAAGGAATTTCAACTGCCGTGCTTGGTTTTATGTCTTGCTGTACTGGCGAAAGTAGAGGAAAGGCAGTCATGTAGGAGGTGGTGCTCTGAGGGGACTGAAGATATTTGGTGATGGTGTGTGTGTCACTGAGGAAGTATTCCTGGAAACTCCCTTATAGAAGACTTACGGATCTAATTGACTTAATTACAGGATGGAAGGAAGGGAATTACCATGCACATGCCGAGAGGGACCCAGATGTCACTTTGAATCATTTTGCCTCCTGGTAACTGTTTTCAAACAGGAGAAAGGAAGGGCTTGAAGCTTAAACAAAAGCAGCTCAGCTGGAAACAGATGTGCTCACTGACACTATGACAACGTGAATGCACGGGCCACAAGTGACCGCAGCCAGCTCCAAGGCCCTGGCAGGCTTGCATTCAAGGTCAAGTCAACAATGCACAACATCTTCCATCCTGTATATTGACCCTGAGTGACAGCGAGGAGTGGACTAGCAAGGCAGTCACTGATGTGAATCCTATGAACAATAAAAAGGGATTAATGGGTTTCTGCAGTTTTGAATTTCACTTGGTTGAAAATAAATATTTGTAAGTGCCTGGGGCATATTCCAGATAAAGGATAGAGATACTTATATATACATATGCATACATTCATACGTATTATTTTACACAGTATATTTAATCTTACTTTTTTTTTCTAAGCAGGACTATGAGTTTGCAGAGTGTTGAAAGAACAGGAAATGGGCCAACACACTATTTGGATAAATCCAAGTGGAAATCTCTAATCATTCTGGGGATTTGAAGACTCAACTCCTCTCACCTTGACCTGTCCTGATAGAACACCCTGTCCTTATTTTACTTTGAGAGTATCAAACCTAGGTCACCATAGGGAGAGAGAAAATGATTCCCACAAGACTACCCTAGAGGTGATGAGATTAGGACCCAGAATACCTGAGTGGTTAGTCTTTAATTCAGTCTCCACAGCCACACCATTCTCCAGAGGTTGCCCTTTGAACAGGAATTGCCTAAATAAATATTCCTACCATTTAAGCAACACAGCTATTAGAGAACATAAAGTGAAATATTCCTGATCTGCCCACAGCATCTCTGGAGGGGCAGGCATAGGTGCACCTGAGGATAGATGGATCCTCCGCAAATGGGAAAACACCTGCCTGTAAGCTCTGGATTCTTACTTTATTGCTTTGCCGGATTAAGCCCTTTAGGATTAGGGGTCGTGCCTTGCACATCTTTGTCCAGCTCAGTGCCTGACTTACTGACAGGATAAACTAGCCAAGGGAAGGGTCTAGTGTAACATTTAATAAGTGACTTCTGAGGTTGCTAATTTCATGCCCATTTTGTCTGCCGTTGGGACCTTTGTAAATGTTGAAAAACATGAACAATGCAAGATAAGATACAGCCCAGGTTTCTGACCCACCAAAACCCAATATTAATTTAGGTTGAAGTAGATAAGATGGAGTATTTATCTGGGAGACCGTGGAGGTTATCTTATTTGAAATATTTTCTGTTCTGTCATGTTCTACTAAAAAGAAAGAGAGACAGGAATAGCAATTTCTCTCAACAGGCTTTTGAGTAATTAATAGAGCCAAGGAACTCTGGGGTGCAGAAGAATATGTGACCTGGTCCCTGCCTGCAGGAGCCTTCATCCCTCAGAGGAGGCGGCCGCCCACTTGTCCTGGTTCACAATGAGCTGTAGGTGACCCAGCACAAGGGAAATCCAATTAGAGAGCTTAGTTAGGAGAGCACAGAGGACCTGGGCAAAGTGGCTCTGAGAATCTAAGAATACCTCCTGGAGGAGATGACCTTTTGACTGAGCTTTAAATAGGTGTCCTTTGGGCATCTGGGGGAATTCAGGAAGGGCATTCTGGTTGGAGGGCATGGGGGGGGATCCAAGCCATGGAGTTAAGTAATCACCAAATAAAGCATAGAAAGAGCTAGAGGAGAACATAACCTGGATGGATCAAAGAAACAAGATGGATCAAAACAACATCCTGGACCATCCTCTTGTTGCTGACCCTGAGCTGAGGGCTGGAAAACTGAAGACCAATAAGCAGGCATGGTCTCTTCCCTTATGATGCTTACTGTTGAGTTGGAGAGTCAGAAAATAAACAAATGCACATAATTGAAGTACAGTTATATTTTGTGTAGGACTCTGAAGGAACATGAAAGCAAGATGAAGTAATTAAAAGCATACCAAAAGAAGGAACCCTTAGTCAGGAACCCCGAGAAGGTGACTCAAGAAGCCAGCCATCTGCTGAGTGTAGGAAAGAGGACCCCAGGCAGAGGGGCTCCCAGAAGTAGAGAATGAGGTAACATTTATGAAGTTCATGAGTCTGATGGCATAGAATCACAGTGAGCATGAGGACATGTGGCCCAGGATAGAGCTGGACAGGGGCTATAAGCCAATGATGACCTTGTAGGTCATGGGGAGAAGTTTGGATTTTGTTTGAAATGTGGTGAGTGTCACTGAAGGATTTAGGCAGAGAAATAAAGGTGTGTGTGTGTGTGTGTGTGTGTGTGTGTGTGTGTGTGTGTTAAAATATTCACTTGGATTTTAGACAGAACATAGGTTAGGATGGCAAATATGGTGGCAGAAGACCTTGGAAGTTTTCACAGGAGTCTAGTGAGTTATGTAAGTGGTTTGGACAAAAGTGATGGTCATAGGGAAGAACACACTGAGGAGGTAGAACTGATGAAGCTTGCTGGAGGGTTGAGTTGGGGGTACACCAGAAAGATGAGGATGACTCTGGGTTTCTAGCCCCAGAATTTGGCATATAATTACATTACTTACTAAGATGGGGAAGATGGAATTTGGGTGGAATGAACGAAAGGATTATTGGGGTTCAGGATCTCAACCTGGAATGTGACATGCCCACAAGATAGTAAGGCGGAAGTATTCCTTTGGAGCTCTCCGGAACAGAGAACTTTTCTGGTTGGGATAAAGATGGGAGATTTAGTACAGGGATACTAATTAAGGCTATGGAGTGAGATAATTGAGGTGAGATGTGTAGATAAAGAAGAAAAGAGTAGACCTGAAGAAAGGCCAACACTTAAAAATCATAATTAGAAGGAGCTTGTGGCCATGACTGAGAAAGGGAAATCAGAATACTGAGGAAAACTGGGGCAGTGGTGTTTGTACATTGAGAGAAAGTGTGTAGAGGAGGACAAAGGCACTCGGGATGAACTCTCCTGAGAGACATTCAAGAGGGAAAGGAAATTTTTCCTTTGCTTTTGGTAGCTATAATACAAGTCTCTGGGGAGAGAATGTGGGACAGAAGCCAGGTGAAAAGTTCTTGGGAGGCACCATACGGTGAGAGGAAGGGGAAAGCATGTAGAAACTGCCCTGGTGTTTGGGTATGGAGGGAGCCCAGAGGATGAGGACTAACGTCCTTTATTATTTAAGAAGGACCTTAAAAGAGCACATTCTTTCTAAAGATTTTATTTATTTATTTGACAGAGAGAAACACAGCCAGAGAGGGAACACAAGCAGGGGGAGTGAGAGAGGGAGAAGCAGGCTTCCCGCGGAGCAGGCAGCCCGATGTGGGGCTCAATCCTGGGATTCCAGGATCATGACCTGAGCCGAAGGCAGTCGCTCAACCAACTGAGCCACCCGGGTGCCCCAAAAGAGCACATTTTATGCTAATGGGTCAATGATAAAATAGAGAGATTATTGATGCAGCATACAGAGAATACTCTAAGGAGTGAAGTCATTAAAAGATGAAGGAACACGTTTCACTTTATAAAAAGAGGGAAGAGGATTCAGGAAATCTAAATTCTGCCTAGACAGATGCAGGAGTGCCTGTCTGGAAGACAGGGACATCAGAGCAGCAAGAGTCTGGTTGAAGAACAGACCTGAGGAGAGGAAATGGTGTGTCAGAGGCTAGGAGAGCAAGTGAACTCACCTGAGAACCAACACAGGACTCCAGCTGAGGTTTCCTAACATGAGTTTAAAGTGAGTCAGTCAGCCAGTCTTTTATTTATTTTTACCCCCTAGCAAATTTCTGCCTCTTGGGAACAATCAATAAGAAGATTGATGGTTGAATTAATCATCCAGAGTAGGATTTTGTTTTGAGTATCAAGGAAGGAAGTCAAAGGAAGTTGAAGTTATTTGCCAGGGAGTGCTTATAATGATGAACCGTGGAATCCCAGCTGGAATAGATTGAAAGAGAGAGAGGGGACTCAATCAGTGGTGACCTCTCATGACTAAAGGAGTATTTTAGTGGAAAGCCTTGAACAAAAGTAAGAGATCTGGGTTGGAGAATGGCATGAGAGTTTGGCCAGCCTCTCTGCAAGCCTCATGAGCACCTCAAGGACATCCCCAAAAAACATGCACTCAGTCAAAAGGGTGTGCTTGCCATGCAAATGCAGCTGAAGGGTGAGTCTTCAATATCATTATACCTCTAAGGAAATAACTTCTTCTAAGCTCCTCCTCTGCATTTGCATTGACTGGGGACCTCAGAAACATAGACAATTCTATTGTTGACCTGCAGCACAACCATCACTGTTTTCCAATTGGACGACTCTACAGGCTCCAATATTATATATTTCCTCCCAACCCTGGGAAATCGACAGCACCTGAGATACTTTCTCTCTCTTAGCCAACTCCTGTGGTCTCTGTCCAGTGTTATTTAACCAGCACAGCAGTTAAAATCTCAAATCATCTTTACTGCTGTTGCAGATTGTACCAGCTGCCTGAGGATGATCTTACCTCCACATGATTAGTTAAATGATGAATGGTTCTCTCCTCTTCCAACATTTTCTCTGGAGGGTATTGATGCCTCAGAGAGGAGAAAATTCCAGAAAATATGGTATCCTTAGCCACATTGGAGTAGCCTTGTAAAAACATGATCTATGGAGGAAATAGGCAATGGGAGAAAGAATGTTAAAAGTCGCTAGAGGAAGATAAAATTGATATCACCATGGGAACAGGAGGTACCATAAATGCTCTCATAAATGTCTAGAATCCTGCAAGGGTTGCTGGCCACTTCTTTGCCAAGTCAATGTGTTGGCTGTTTGTCTTCATTTCATATCAGAATGGTCTAGACCAGGTTGAAGTGTTTTCCTTGCCAGTGGTGGGCAGTTGGCACTGTGGGCACACTGTGTAATCAGAGAGGAATGTACTATTTGCAGAATTGGATTTTGGCTGAATAAGTGCCAATAGTTTCCTTCTGAATTAAAGAGAAAGTAAATTTGTTAAGGACAGGTCAGGTCTTCTATAGGATTTCACAGCTATTTAAGCCAAATTCCCAGTAGTGGTTTCCACCTAATGAACATTAGGTGAGATCATGGTTATGCCATATTGGCTCCATTTATTGGAACATCAGATTCTGTTCTTAACCTTTAATTCCAGAGAGAAAATCTGCTTTGTAAAATTAGTTGATTTCTCTAAATCGACTGCGAGGTTTGATTTTATGTGCCAACTTGACTGGATTACAGGGTGTCTAGATATGTGGCTAAACATTATTTCTGGTTGTGTCTGTGAGGATATTTCCTGATAAAATTAGCATTTGGATCAATGGACTCAGTAGAGCAGTTTGCCCTCCCCGGTGCAGGTGGCTGTTATCAAACCTGTTGAGGGTAGGAATAGAACACAAAGGTAGAGGAAAAAAGAATTTATCTTTTCCTGCCTGATTGCTTGAGCTGGAACACCGATCTTCTCCTGTCCTTGACACTTGTGGTTCTCAGCCCTTTTGATTTGGGCTGGTAACACACCATCAGCATTCCTGACTCTCCAGCTTGCAGATGGCAGATGCTGGGACTTCTCAGCCTGCACGATTGCATGGGCCAATTCCTATAATAAATCTTCTCCTACAGACATATCCTATTGGCTCTGTTTCTCTGGGGAACCTTGACTAACACATGGACTGATTGCTCTGCTGTCAATAAGCAAGTTCAGGAAGAGCAAACACTCATGGCTGAGTCACCTTGGCTGGGTCACATTCATCAAATTGTGATGGTTTTTCTTTGCGTAAGGAGACTATGGACTATTATGAGATGTCCCTGCCTTTTAAGTTGGACTTATTTCCACCTCTTTCCCCACATACTCAGGCTCCTAATAAACCACACACCTTCCAGTTCCTCAAATCCAATCTTTGCAATTCCAAATCCATGCCTTTCCTCTTAAAAATGCTTCCTCTCATAATGATGAAGTTTTAGAATACAGGTGAGGTTCAGTGGGGTGGAGAAAGAATTCTTGAGATGTCTTTGGTGCAAAATGGTGGTTTATTAAAGCACGGGGACAGGACCATGGGCAGAAAGAGCTGTTACCCTGGGGTTGTGAGGGAGGGTTTGAAAGAAGTTTTATATGCTCAAGAGGGTGTACAAGACACCAGAGGCCTTGCCATTGTCAAGTTAAAGTTGTTTTTCCTTTTAGTAAAGCATGAATAGTAAAATAGTTGGGAGCTTCCTGGAGGAATGTCACACTCCTGCTGTCACATATCCTCATCAATGAGCTTTTAGGTTTAGAAGAAATTTAACTTTATTTACATTTCCCTCTGTCTCAGCGTCCCTCAATTTTATGGAGGGGAAGATGATGTTAGGGCTTCAGGAACTGAGTTATGGGTCTTTGGAAGTTAGGCTATTGATAAGAAAGCCTCTTCCTTGTAAATCACTGGGACATTTGTAAACTGGAGGGAGACTCAGGTCTTGTAGGATTGTGATCTCTACAAGTTAACTATTGTCTTTCCTTTAGGGCAACCAGGAATGCCTGAAGACTGTCACATATATCCCATCGTGGGGGTTGGGGGCGGGTTGCAGGGTGTCAGCTTCTGCTTTGTCCTCAGCTTGCCTTCTATTCCCTCATCAATAGCGATGCCTTCTCTAAATGGAAGTCTCTTCTGATCCCAAATGTATTCGCTCATTCATTCATACAGCAAATATTTATTGTGCACCTTCCCACATGGCAGGCACTTTGGTTGGACGGACTCTTCAGAATTCCCATAGCACTTTGCAGAATGCTTAAAATATTTAACAAATATTTTATGAGTGAACGAATACTTGTGTAGTGTGGTTTTAGTTTGTTAACCCTTATCACTTGGTTATAAGCTTCTAGGCTTAATGCATGTCATTACCCCTACTTCCCTGTGAATGTAGTAGGCAATTGATTCATTGTTAAAAATTAGGCAGAGAGAACCCAGAGGTCCATTAAATCAGTAAAAATCAATCTTTAGACTTAACCATCACCACATCCTCAAGTAAGAACACTCAGGCCACATTTACAATCAGTGGTTAGTGCGTGGTTTCCATTCTTGCTTGATCATTCACTGTTTGTGACAAATAGCCAACTATTCTAATATTTTCA
The DNA here is from genome assembly GCA_004023965.1 of Spilogale gracilis. Taxonomy (NCBI): domain Eukaryota; kingdom Metazoa; phylum Chordata; class Mammalia; order Carnivora; family Mephitidae; genus Spilogale; species Spilogale gracilis. The sequence continues at coordinate 42,278 of PITA01003577.1, forward strand.
GTTCTCTTCATTCATTACCTGACTTGATTAGGAGCGACCATTCCAATGTCGATAGGCATTTAATATTCTGGTCCAGACTCTTCTGTGAGAGATTGTAAATGGGGTAAATTGGAATATTTCACACAAAGCTGAATAGGACTCAGTTCTGCCATTTTCGTTTTGTGACTTCAGTCTTCATGTGGTGCTGGCTGGCAGTGCTATGTCTGCGCACCCATTTCAGTAAGAAATCCTTGTTGTATTAACTCTATTGGGTGCATTGTGAGGATAGAAAACCCAAGAACTAAAAGGGATTGCCAACTTTTGAGAGGAACAGAACACACTGGAATCATGGGCATGAAAGTCAAGGAATGCCTGGAAGCCATCTACATGGATAGACACCAGCACTTGCCATGAAACACATGTTCAGCAGGTATTTGTGGAATTAATAAACTAAATTAATTAATATTAATAAATTAAATTATCCCTTCAGACTGCATCCAAGGTTTTCCTTAAGTCCTTCCTAATATAAGGATGTCCCTTGGAGAAAGAAGGGGCTATTTGGAAAACAAATACTATGTTTTTATTTTAAATCTGGCCCAGAAAATATCTACAACACTAAGGGTGCTTGATAAATTTTTGTTGAATAAAGAAAGCAATGAACAGATCCTCTAAGAAGGTGACCAACCTACCGTTCCTCCAATAAGGTTCCAAGAAGTAAATGTACTGTCACTCAAGTGACAAGGTCCTCTATATTTCCATTAACCAAATGAAATTATCTTAAGAACCTTGAGAGAAGAGGCCAGTGTGTAGTTAAAGGTTATGCTAATATAACGGTGCTTCAGATTCCATAAAGGGTCATAAAGGGTCAGGGGGATGTATCTGGTGTCCCATGGCATTACTCAGGCATTGTAATTCGCTATCCTATTTCATGCCCCTCTAAGTCAGGTATCAACTCTGCTTAGCACACGGGGGACAGATTTGTCTATGGAACTCTCAAGCTGCTGCCCTATAGGGACACAGAGAAATCCTGGTTTTCTCCAGGGTGGATAGCATAAGCATGCTGTTGCTAAAAATGTCCATTTTATTCAGAGAGCTTGTTTTTTGTATCATGCAACTGGGACAAGCAGAGAAAACACTAATTTCACACAAGAACAGTCTACCTCTTTGCTTTCATTTGAATCAAAAAGTTGCTCAGACTTCAAACAATACCTAACCGAGCCTAGTCAGTTTACAAGAGTTTGTAGCTCATGGTGTGGAGGCTGAGAACCCTCAGGAAGGGCAATCTCCCTTCACATTAGAAGTGAAAACCCAATGGAAAATCTCATTTACTATCAGGCCTCTTCGGCTGTGCTTGAAAAACACATCGGAAATTTTAAAGAAAGAAAAATGTGTCTAGCACTTACACTGGGCCAGGAATAGCACCACCAGCAAGACTGGAAAAACTTCATTATTCAAAAGGCAATGGGTAAACCACTCTGAAGGGTCTTTCTGCAATAGTGGTAGGTAATTAGTCCTAGACTAAATGCTGTTTTGATCTAACCTAACAAATCTTACAAGCAACACTATGAAGAATTGAACTGTTTCTGTGTAAATATCCATCAACCCAAATAGTAAAATTTACAATGTCTAAAATCCAATCATAAATTACCAGCCAGGAAAAAAAAAAACCAGAAAAATATGACACATGAGGAAGGAAAAAACAAACAATTGAAATTGGCCTAGAACTGATACAGATTACAGACGTAGCAGGCAAGAAAATTCAAACAACGATTAGAACTCCATTCTATGTCCCCAAAGCTAAGTGAAGACATAGAGGGTATAAAAAAAAGGGCTCAAAACAAATTTCTAGAGAATAAAAGAACAATGTCTGAGATGAAAAATTCGTTGGCTAGGATAAATCATCAATTAAACATTGCAAAAGAAAAAAATTAGTGAATGTGAAGACAGTAACAGAAACTATGTAAAATGAAACACATGGAGAGAAAAGAATAATTAAGGAAAGAGCATCAGGGAGCTGTCAGGCAACTTCAACTGGCCTAAATATATTTATAACTAAGGTCCCTAAGGATGAGGAGAGAGAGGGGGACAGCCAGGTAAAGAAAAATTGAGGAAATCAATGTCCCAAATTGTCCAAATTTGATGAAAATTCTAAACTGATAAATCCCCAAAGCCCCCAAATTCAAAGAAAAGTGAAACACAAGACAAATGTTAACTAAAGAAATTAAATTAAGGCTTATCACAATCATGTTGTTTGAAATCAGCAACAAAGAGATAGAGAAAAGCTACAGAGGTTAAAAGCTGAAGGAAAGAAGCAGGTACACTATGCTAAAAAGAAAGCTAGAGTAGCTTCTGCAAAGTGCAATTCTGCTGAGGAAAAAAGAAAAAAGAACTGAGGATACATAATCCATGGGCCGCACTCAAAATAGTGACGCTGGGTGAGAGAAGCCAGACCAGAAAAATGCATGCTGTAACATCCCAATTATATAAAACTCTGTAAAAACACAACAGAGAAACAGACAGCAAATCTGTGGTTGCCTGGCGGCAGGGCATACAGGGGAGGGAGGGATGACGGTTGGGTGGGCATGGTGAAACTTTTGGAGCTGATGGGCATGCTTGCACTCTTGATGGAGGTAATAGTTTCACGGGCATGTATGTGTGTTAAAGCATATCAAATTATATGCTTTATATATGTGAAGTTTATTGTATGTCAACTGTACCTTAACTAAAAAATCAAAGTCATTAAACCATTAATGATTCCACACTTGTGCAGACTCTGACTTAATTTATCTAAGGCAGGGGATGTTAGGGACAGAATTGTGCTCCTTCCAAATTCGTATGTTGAAGCTTTAACCCCCAGAGTAACTGTGTCTGGAGACAGGGCCTCTAATGAGGTAATTATGTTAAATGAAGCCATTAGGGTGCGTTCCTGATTCAATCTGATTGGTGTCTTTACAAGAAGAGGGAGAGGGCAGCAGAGACCTGCCTGGACAGAAAAGATCGTGGGAGGACACAGCAAGAAGGTGCCCATCCGTAGCTGAGGAGAAAGATCTCAGGACAATCAAACCTGGCAGGTGCCTTGATCTTCAACTCCCAGTCTCTGGAACTGTGAGAGAATAAATTTCCGATGTTTGAGCCCCCTGCCGGGCGGTATTCTATGCTAGCAGCTGGAGCAGACCCATCAGGGGATTCTTGGTAGGAGTGTTTTCATGAGGCTCCCCAGGAGATTCCTCTCAGGAGTAGCCAGGACCATGACACACAACATTAGGCCAGGCCATCTCTCCTCTAGCTGCGGGGAGAGCTGGACACTGATGTGTGTGAGAGCTTTTTCCTGCTCCCTCTGACCCCACCATCAAGACTTTATCAACTGCCCTGCAGTTTCTGCTTCTCTCTCTGTGGCGGCATTTACACTCTATCTACATCTTCTTATCCAACAATGAGCCAAATTAGTTCTTTGTCAAAAAAATCAACCTCATTCCACTGCATGAAGACTTGTGCACACCCCGAGGCACGTGGGAAAACCTGTGGGGAAACAGGCATTCTAGATGATGAAAGGGGTAAGGCTTGGCCAGATAAGAAATATAAATTCCTGTTGTTGAAACTCTATGCCTTCTCATAGTATATGGCATTTTAAGCAAGCTGAGTCTCTTGATATGGCCATATTACAACGAGTTCCTGGATATTCTATTTATTTTTATTTTTACATAAAAAAATCAATGAGCCACTATATACAAACTGTCGAATTAGTGTGAAAGCATCCAGGCTTCCAAAATAATTGCAGAGGATTTGAGTTTCAGAATTAAAAGTAGGTTCAGTGGAAGCCTTCAAGCCAAGAGTAATAATTAGTGTGTGCACCATAAAACTGGGTTTTAATTAAATATGTCTTTGAATAAGAAAGAAGCTTTATGAAGTGTAGTGCACATAGAAAGCTTTCAAAATGGCACTGATAACATCCCGAGAAATGTCAAATATACTTGAGAAGTTTAAAAATGTAACTCATTTTAAAGTGAATCCAATGCAGAAGCGTGATAATTTACTGAGACATACCCTGACTTTATTCCATTTACTCTTAAATGCCTAAAATACCTTTCAGGGAGCTCCTTGAGTGGTCATACTGCATCGTGCATGTTGTCTGTTCCCTGTTGCCTCTAGCACCGTGTTCAACTCCAGTGAGCACCTGGAAAACGTGTGCCTCCGTGAGGAAACAGAACTTTTTGTACAAACAAGTGCTTACTAGAGGTTCAGATGGAGAGAACTTGGTGGCTGTCACTCCAGTATTCCATGGACAGAAAGCACCATTTGTCACCCAGGTACATTGCTCTGTTATATTGTCTCCGATTAAGATGGTCCTAAATGAATGTTTAATGATGGAACATGGTGTCTCTGCAGATTTAGAAACTGCAAATTAGGCTGGCCATCTCCATCAGAAACATCTGTCTGCTTCCATATGTGTCTCTCATAGATGGAGAGAGGTGATCTTTCCCTGGGTCCCTGCAGATGTGCAGTTCCATTTGGTGGCTCCTGAAAGTACTGTTCCGAATCCTAATGGCAACCAAGCATTTAAGCTTTGCAAAATGTGCCAGCTTGATTTCCTAATGGATCCAAATTGACATGCCAGATAGCTGACATCTTTGTTGATGAACAGTAGAGAAATGGAGGTAGTGTGGTTCTTGCAGATGGAAAGACACCCACCCTCAGGCATTGAGACAGTAGACAGCATCACCCTCTGGTGGCCTGGGGACATTGTCAATATTCCCCTCTGCAAAGGTTCCACTCACTAGCCACCTCATCCTTCCGCACAGCAAAAACTCAAAGACAAAGGGGAAGTTGGAACACAAGGCACTCCCCACCCAAGCAAACAGTAAGTGGATTTCTTTTAAAATTCAAAATTCTTTTTAAATGTACTTCTATTTAGCAAATCACTTCTGGCTCATTCATACTGCACACAATGTAATACAAAAAACATCTATTTGATATGACAATGTCTGTGATGTACTGTTTCATTCTATGAATAAACAGTAGCTTGCGGCAATGATAAGGCATTGCTTACACACTAATAGGGATCGGAATTGCTGTGAAATTCTAAATGGACAGTACTTATGATAATTAGTTAAAAACCACCGACAGAAACAAAGTCCCCAGCTAGAATAACATCATTCAGACTTCAGCCTTCATTAAAACGGAAGCTACTGATTCTTTGGGAAAATGGTCTTTATAATTTCTTACTTATCTTCCAAATGAGAGGAGTGCCTGCAGCTGGTGTAGCGTCTGGATCTTGCCTGCTCCCCTCATGGGGCTCCCCCCCCCAGTTGTACCTGCTGGTCAGACACCCTTTTGGGTTCCGGATGTGGCCCACACACACCCATCAGCATTCCTGTGCACCAGTGTGTCAACCTCCTGGCTCCTTTGCCCACCCCAACCAACCTATACATCCTTCACACAGACGTATGGTGGCATTACCATTTCCTGCCAATCTCACTGTACTTTGAATAAAACCCAAATGCCTTTCCATGGCCAAGCACTCTTCCCTGTGTGTCTCCAACCATTGTCTTCCCCATCCTTCCATGTCTCCATGACACTAGCCTTCTTCCTTATTCTAAAGCTCAGAAAGCACTCCTTGTCTCTTCCCTGGCAAACCCTGCCTCCTGGTCCTCTCATGACTGGCTCCTTGCAGGCATTCAGGACACCCTTCACATCTCTGCTGTCCCATCTCAAGAATCAGATATGTCCAGTGTTGCCTGTCTTCACAAAGACAGCTCAGTTCCCAATGCCTCACACAGTCGTCCTGTACGGAGAATGTCCTCAGTCAATAATGTTGGCCAAATTAGACAGGTGCATGATACTGAAAGCCTGTTGGTACATGAAGTTCCCGAGGGTGCAGCATGCTAGACTCACCAACATGCTCCAAGATGGGCCATTTCAGCTCTACCACCACTGTGGTTGAGAGCTTACCAGGTGGTAAGAGTGGGGAGGAGAACAAAGAAAGCCCAAGTTCTGACTGGGATCATGTCTCCAGATAGGGTGAAACTGCTTCTGGTAGAAGACATTACAGACTTGGGAGTTGTGTTGAGTCACTGGTCTTTTAGAGTTGTCCCGGAGTCTAGCCATTTCACATTTCTCTTATGAAATATTCATAAGTGGGTTGGCCTTCCATGAATGCGCTCCCCAAAGACCTCAATGAAGGAGCAGCTTAGCAGTTGTTGTCTTGAAACAGTCAAGAGACAAAGCTATTTATGCAAGGAATATGTTTTCCTCCATTGGAATAATATAAAGGGTTGCAGTCATTTGATTCAAATCAGAGTTTCCTAAGAGATACAGGAAATGCAGTGCCTTGTGATGAACATCTGTCTGATGCCCCAGGCCACACTCAAGTTCTTGGTCCATTCTTCCTCCGGGGAATTTACATCTTTGTGACTTGGGTATCAAATTGGAGGCTCCAAAATTCGTTTTCCCTTGATGGCTCGTGTGTGTGTGTGTGTGTGTGTGTGTGTGTGTCTCTGTTGGGTGCTGGGGTCAGAATCCAGCTCAACTTCACGTTAGTTCAATTTAGGCTGGTATGGACAGGGTCTGGCTATGACCTCATGTGACATGCTTAAGAGCCCCGGTATGACTTAATGTCAGGAAACTACATTAACAAACCAAAATGTGACTAGAGAGGGTTATTAATATCCTGTAAATAAATCATCATTTCTCACAAATGTAGAAATCATTTTGAACAATGCAAATCAACCAACAGGTAAATAGGCAAAGAAAATAGCCAACAATTTGTCAGAGTCAACCTCAACAACCAAAACAAGTAAAAAGATGCTTAACGTCGGTTGTAATATGGGAACTACATATTCAAGCAGTACTGAGATTCCGTTCTACCATGATTGCATCGAACCCAAACAAAACAAAACGACACAAAACAAAAAGCAGTTTTGCTACACCCAGTGCCGAAAAGAATCATACATTTTGGAGATGAGTTCTCTAATCACTCTGCAAGATGCACATCACATGATGCAACCCCACCTCTCAGGATCTACTCTAAGGAGACACTTGGACTTGTTGGCTGCAAAGTCATGGCGAAATTGTCATAAATTGATAGGGAACTATCTCAATGTCCAGCTGTTTGGAAATGGATAAATAATCATGATGGGCTATGATGTGCTCGCAAAGAGAAATGCTGCATTGTGGTTTATAGGAATGGTCAAGATATGGGTAAACCTAGATGCGACATTCAGTGAAGGAGCAAGTAGAAGGAGCAAGACGTGACGCTGTTTGGGAAGAAAAATAAGGAGCAAAGTGAAAAGGAGAATTGAAATCACTCCTGATCCCATATCCCCAACATAATTGCATTAACCTGTGAGTGCATGGTCTTTGCATGTTTGTATGTATATGCACACTTCATGTTTATTCTGACAAAATGAGGTTCACCTTGCATTCATGAAGATTTACATCTTTTCTTCAGAAGCAAATTCATGTCACATGCTTTTCCCTGTGCTGTTAATATTCTGCAAAGCCAGCTTTCCCAGGACTGTGTGATAGACTCCTCTCTCACAAGTCTTCTTGTCTCAATTGAACTGTGTCTGCACCGAGAGTGATTTTCCACCATGGGGCAGTGGTCACCATGAGTTCATAGATAAGGAACAGTTGAATTAATTCCCTAAATCCCCTCTTGCTTCTAGCAAAGATTAGAGGTGAATTAAGACCAAAAGGACAGTAACTAAGTGATGAAATCTTTGTGAATGATTGGGGGCAGGGCAAAAGAAGGGAGAAAGTTAATTGTATCTGAACAAGTTCTTAAGAGAGAATGAGCTTTGACAGGGGAGCATGAAGCTTAGCTCAGACTTTTCTGGCAGACAAGAAAAACGGGTATGTGAAGAGGCCGGCAGCTTTAGCAGTTCAGGATAAATTCAGTGCAGTTCCTAAGAGGGATTTGTCTCCCATTCCATATGTAGGATGGTTTCTTGTACTGACCTGAAGTCATGTCAAAGGGAAACTATAAGTTGTCATGTATTTTGGATAATTGGGAGCTGAAGAAGAAATAAGTAGCTTCCCATGAGGTTATGATCATAGGGATGGGAGCTCTAAATTAACGGCCAGAATGACCCATTGGTTCTCAATTATGCTTGCAGGGGGCTTGGGTGGGAGTGGTCAGGACGCATCTTCAGAATGAAGTCTCTGCTGAGTACTTGAAGTAACATGAGGTTACCTGTCCTACCCTATTGTTCCATCTTACAGATCTACCCACAAGTTCCCTTCTTTAAGGGAACCTAACCTGGTCCCAGTTCTGCCTCTGCTCTGGCCAAGTAGAACCCACTGCATGCCTATGTCCTAGAACTTACTCATACCCCTCTTTTCATGGGCTTTAGTTTTCCACAAATTCATCGTCTCCTTGAGAGCAAAGAGCTCATCTCTGAACTCCTGGTACCAATTAAGTAATGAGTAAACAGCTGTGGGTTGGAAGGACCTGCTTAGCATGTTAGGGGACATGAAGGAAATACAGTTTGTGTTTGGGATTAAAGCCAGACCTGGTATTTTTGGTGATAAATGGCTAGCTCACTTCTGGCATGAGTGCGGGAGGTAACAGACCTTCCCCAAGGGCAACCTTGAATCAGTTGAATGAGACAACTTAGAAGAGTAGGAGTTACCCAGCATCTGTCTCCATCATGAAAGAATCTCTATAGGACTCTAGTGAATCCTGCGATCTTCATAGCATGTTAGGTCTGACTCGATCATTAAGGTTTTGCAACTGCATCCACAGGAAACACAATGGGTTCAGATGAGCAAGGAGCTCTTGGTAACGATGCCGCTGTATAGCCTCTCAGCTCCCACCATCAGGGAACTGAATTTGCCTTCCTTACCTCCCCTTCTTCCCTCACTGTGAATCTTGTGATCTACGTGAAGGGCTGGGGAGCCATAGTGAACTTTTACAGCTTGGCTTTTAACTGGTTCCTGTCTATAAAATTAAACACTGACAATAGATTAATAAGTGCCATAAAATGTCTTAAATTCTTAGCCACTCGCTCAATTAGGTGGAAAAAACATAACAATGTCTAATAGTGGATTGCCCAGGATTCGTGCAGAGCATTACATTTAAAGACTGTGGTTTATGGAGAGGAAAAAGCTGGGAGAAAGCTTGAAGGAGAAATAGGGAACGATTCTTCCTGGGAAAGAACAGCGGTAATGGCGTTCTTATCTCCCCGCCTAGTGCCCATCACAGCTAGACAGCTTCTCTGCTCGGAATCCGCCAGGGGTTCTCTATCTTACAGTCAGAGCCAAAGTCCATAACATCAGCCTTTAAACCCCTCACAATATACTCCCATTACCTATCTAACCCTAGAGGATTTGCTCCACTCCCCTTAACTATCAGGCCCTACAGGATTTACCTCCTTTCTCACTTCTTAGGCCCTAAAAGATCTGTTCCTCTCTATCTTTCAGACGTTAGAGGATTGTATCCCCTTAACTCAAATACTTCTAGACTTGATCCCCCTTGCCTATAAACCTCCATTACCTACCAGACCCCATAGGACTTTGTTTCCATCAACTTCTCTGACTTCATCTGTCCTTCTTCATATCTCATGTCCTCTGCTCAACTACACTGGCCTCTTTGCAGACTATGCTGGCTGGCCTTAGGCTGTTCATACTTTAGGACCTTCACACTTGCTGTTCCTTCTGCCTATAATGCTTTTACTTAAGATGTCCCTCTGCTCATTTCCTTCACGTTGACAGATAAATCTTTATTTGTGAGGTCCTCCCAGTTACTTCATTTAAAATTTCAACAGCGTCCATCTGCCTGGATCCTCCTTTGCTTTATTTGTCTTCCCTAGGATGTACCTCTGGCATCATGTCTTACTCATTTGCCTTGTCATTGCTCCTTGGTCTGAAATAGAAGGTCTGGAGGACAGGGATGGTCGCCTGCTCTTTTTATGACCATACCCTCGCACCTCTGCCTGGCACAGAGCTGGAACCTAGTAAATACCTGTGAATGAATGCATCCACGTTTCCCACATGTTCTGTATCACACCAACTCTATGAAGTATGAATGGTTGTTATTAATCAGTAATAAAAGCTCCAGGCACAAGTATGTAGGAGAAATTGTGAGTAGAGCAACATTCTGTCCTCTCAGTATTCCTCTGAGCCTCCACTGGGTGCCACCCAGAAGCCTGTATGTGCAGTGCACCCAAATGCTCCAGGACACGAGCCTCTTGTGGGACTAATGCTCTCAGGAACACACTTTGGGACACTTGAAGTGGTGCCGGAGCCTTTCCTGGCACTGTCTCCCTGTGGAGAAGGATAAATACCTCTGTAGAGATTGGCGCTGCTGTTCCAACCACATCTTAGAGCCCCAGGGGCATCTTCCCAAGTGTTCCTGGACATCGCCTGATGGAGGACATGTTCTTCATAGCAGTACTAGAACTCTAGGGGAAAAGGCTGAGGATGCTCAGTGAGGCCTCACATGTTCATGCAAGATGAAGGTCAAGCCAGGTGAAGGTCAAGCCAGGTGCAGCTTCTCCCCAGATCTCCTCTTCATGCACAGTCCAGGGTCTCCTGCTGGGATCTGTGCCAATATCCCCTTTAAAAAGATTTTCAATACCTAGAGTTTAGTAGCTGCTATCTCACCTTTCTCTGAGTTTTGTGTGAGATGCTCCCTGGTAACTCCCCCCAGGCTTCTTGTCCTTTCTCCATGAGGCCATCATGACCTAGGCAGAGGGCAGATGGACAGGTGGCCCTCTCTCTAAGCCAGGGGGTCACAGCATTCCAGAGAGGGCCAACTCTGAATGAAGCATATTAGCTGAGGGCCCTGCAATTAATGGCCAGGATTGAGGCCAAGGCATCCTAATGGGGTGGAGATAGACACTGCTGGCCTTCCCCATAAGACAAGCCTCAAGAGCATTTTTCATGGCATGGGGTTGGACAATCCATTTTCAGAAGTAACATACCTCTCTTTAAGATGCAGAATGTTATCTCTTTTTTCAGAGACCCTGATTTATCCTTCACCTGTACCCTCATTTTAATTCTCAGTCTCTCCTTCCAGGTGGAATGGAGACATTTGAGATCCTCTCATATGTTCCCAACCCAGTCAAGAGAATTGCTTGCAGGTAAAATGATATTTCACTCAAGTAGTGTCAACTGTGTTGGGTGGGATTGAATGTGGCCCCCTCAGCCCTACCTCCCCACGTTGTTCACACCCTTTCACTCTCTTCTGAGTGTGAGTGGAATCTGAGATGGGCTTCTAAGCTCTCTGATGCAGCAATCACAGCAGCGTGTATGAAATGACCTGCACAATTGTAAGGTGTGTCTTGTCAGGTGACTCGCTCCAGCCCTCAGCCTCCAATCAGCAAGAAATGAAGGTCCTCAGCCAGGCAGCCTTCCATGAACAGGATTCTGCCAACAACCACAAGTGGTTGGAGACGGACCCTTCCGTCCCCAGTTGGGCTGCAGATGAGCACTCAGACCCCACAGAGAGCTGTGGTTTCACCTTGCATGGAACCTGGCTATGTTGTGCTGGGATCCCTGACCCTGAGAAAGTGAAAGATGATAAATGTGTGTTGTCTGAGTACTGAGACTGTGGCAATATTGTCCTGCAGAAATAGATAATGGATCGGTCTTTCCCCCTCCCCGCCATGTGTCTGCCCTGCCAAGTTTTCATTTACACATTTCTGTTGGCACTTGTCAGTCACTTTTTTGCCCATTGACCTCATGGTCCTTTGACCCTGGCATTCCAGGATGGTTCGAGGGGATGTCTCCACCACACACACACACACACACACACACACACACACACACACACACACTTGTGGCCCGAAATGGTTTGAGCTCAAGGTGCGTTCTTTGGTTAAGTTCTCCATTCAGGTGGATGTGAGGGATCTCCGGTGCCCACAGCAGGGTTGGCAACCAGAGAAGTCTACAAACAAGACACCCAACTTCCTCTAACTTGCTGGGGGGGGTCTCTAGCTGACAAATCCTGAACCCATGCTGTCATCACAGATGAAGCATTCGTGATACTCCAGGGTCTGAGTGTCAGAATCCTGAAACATATTTAGCTGAAGCATAAAGCACACTGTTTTGCTATGCTGAGAAACTATCTCACTCATGGGTTACGTGATCCTAGGGCAAGGCAGATATGCAACCAGTTTTGAAATACAGAGTGAGGAATGAAATGTTGCCGACTACAGCGTGCCAGGTGCTGAACTAGGTGTTCTGTGCACATTTTCATTTAATTTAACCTGAGATAGACGAAGGAATGCACTGTGGAGATTTATATGCTATCAGGCTAGGAACAGTAAGTGCTCATTCCCGCTGCTATTAGTTTTAGAAGCTGGTCACTGTGTGGGATGTTTTACTTGCATTATTCCATTTAAACATTAACAAGAAGCATTTGAAATGGGATTGTTGACTTCCTCCCTTTCCTTTTTGATAGACACTGAAATGGGCTTAGAAGTTCAGCTCTTTGCCTAAGGGCATTGGAATTGATGCTCAACCACAGGTGGGCCTCCAGGGACGTATTCCTTGACCGGCTCCTTGTATGGCCTGTCTGGGAAGGTCTGCCACTCTGCCTTTGATTGGTGTTGCCCTACATCCTGCTGCACTTTCTCACAGGAACTACAAAGAAAGCTGTGACCCTGATTCCCAAGGCTCTTGAGGAGGAAGGGCTCTTCCTCCCCCATCGCCAGCCAGAATTCCCTCTTGGGCGTATTTGTAACTAAGCAATTTGTGGAGCTCATTTTTCTTCCCCCACTTTTTTGTTTTCTCTATTCCTAAAACCAGGGGGTGGTATGCAATCACTGATATGTAAGCCATCTACTCCCTCCCCTGATTCAATTGATGTAGGTTTTGAATGTAGGGGCAGTCTGGAGCCAAAGGCCAAGAAAGAATTCTTGAGACATTTTTGGTGCTAAAAGGTGATTTTATGAGGGGTGGCTGATGATATACTTGAGAGTTGGGAGAGGTGAGGAAAAGAGAGGTTTTCAAAGTGTTTTCCTATGTTAAAGAAGATGGGGGGGCTACTGAAGGTCTTGATGTTGTGAAGTTAAGGTGGTTTTTGCCCTCTAGAAAGGCATTAAGGTTAAGACAGTTGGGAGTTTCCTTCTGGAAGTTAGGTTATTGATAAGAATGCTTTTTTTCTTGTAACTCACTATAAACTGAGGGAGGCTCCTGTCCTATAGGGGCTGTGACCTTTATAAGTTAAGGGATTTGTTTTTCTTTCCCTTATCTTTAGGGCAGCCAGGAGGGCTGGAGGCCTGTCGCACTGGTCCCACCTGGGAGTGAGGGGTGAGGGGGAGGACAGGCATGGGCCTGCGCTCTGTCCTTAGCTTGCCTTCTGCTTCCTCATCAACTGTGATAACCAGTTCTTTCAAGCTGGTGCCAACGGTCTACCTCTTTGAGAAGCCGAAACTCTACACTGTTGGCTGTAGTATATTGGACAGGACAGCATGAGAGCAGTCATCATTCTGAACGCAGCAAAGAGCTGTCAGCTACGCGGAAATTAACTACCCGATCAAATGATGGAAAGTCACGTCTTTTGCCTTAAGATTTCTCTTGAGGGAGGGCAATTTGTCATTTATGGGTCTGGTTGAGTTATATTGTTTCCTATTAAGATAAGTCTAAATGAATCTTTAATGACAGAACACTGTATCTGTACAGATTTAGCAGCTGCAAATTAAACTGGCCATCTCCATCTGGAACATCAGTTTCCTTCCAGAGCTGTCTGTCACCCACCAAGTGGCTGAGCCGTTGGAGGTCCACCGAAAGATGAGCTGGAAGGATAGAGCCCCTGAACATAAATAGTGTGGGTGCCCTGTGTTTGAAGGGGACCCTTGGGGCTCCTGGAAGACATGAGCTCAACGTTAGGGCTCCAGGCTGTCTTCTCAAGACTTCTGGATTGTCTAGAATCCTCTCTGTCCTGGACACTAGCCCCAGCCTTCTCTTTACTGTCTGTTTCCATCCTCCTCCACCCATTCCCACAGAGCGGACAACAAGTAATCAGATGGTCCTATTTGCTTGACATCTTCCCAGATACTTCAGGACTCTTAGAACGAAGATCAGAATCCTGGACGTAGCCTCCAAAGACTGGTTTGATGGCCCTACCTGCCCCTCCAGCCCCATGCTCCTCTCCTGCTCCCTTCTTCTCTCTTGAACACCCTCTGGCTATCCTTCTGGGCTTCCATGGCCATGTGCTCTTTTTTGTCATGTGGCTTTACCACTCCTATCCTCCCTGTTTGGAGCCTTCCTTCCTTCTGCCTACCGCTCTCAGCTTCCCCTTGAGTTGCTACTCACTGCCCATCCTCTGACCTCTGTGGACACATCAGTTCTCCAGGGAGCCCCTCCCTCGACACTGGGCCCCCTGTCCTATTTGGCCCAGCACTTGTCCCAGCTCTAGGTGTGTATGTTGGTCACTTTATGTTTGTGGCCCATCTTCCCCGTGAAACCATATCTGTGAGGCCTGGTCACTGTCTGTTCTCTGTGCTTTTCCAACTCTGATGCCAGCACCATGCCTGGCACTGGGCAAGTAGGGATGGTCCCTATGGTAGAACCCCGGTAGAGACCAAGCTGTGGCTTCTCCCAGCCAGACTCCTGGTGACTGCATGTGGTTTTCAGCTGTCCTTATCACCTTTCCTTCATGAATGCATGTATTAAATATGGATAAAACAAACAGGAAGTTCAGGATAAAGGAAAGCAGCATCTTGCCGCAGAGGGAGCTGCAAATACGGTTCCTGGCATGATTGGTGACCAGCTGTGTGTCTTTGGGCAAGCCAGCTCACCCTCTGGTCCCTATTTCCTCGTAAGTCAGATGGAAATAGCGGTGGCTGCTCTCCCTACCCACAGGGGTTCTTAGGACCACCTGAGAGGCTGCAAAATTGCTCTGAAACGGACCCAGAGCTCTGCAGATGTGTAGTGGAATCAGCATATTCATTAATAATACAAACACTGCTCTTGTAAATGGCTTGTGGATGCGAAACCCACAGAAGATGGCCATGTCCACAGCCCCAGCACCATGGATGAACATGGGTGGCCAACAGCACCGCACAACTGAGTCGCGAGCAGTAAACAGAGTGTGTGTGATGGCCTCCCCTGTGACCTGGCGCTGAGCCAACCTCTGGAAGGTGGGCAGACTTAGTGTTCACAGCACCGCAGAAATTAAGCTGCAAAAACATTAACTGACTCTTTCCAATTCATACCTTCAGGATTTTAATTCTTGGGGGTGACCCAGGGACGACGTGGAGAGGCTAGTGCCCTTGAAAGATTTATGGCTTACATTTCCTGAGAGAAGGTGTGCCCCACATAGGGCCACGTGGGTGTCCCGGGTTCTGGTCAGGGCATGGGGGCAGGAGTGCCTAGGACACTACCTGTATGGGAGTTTCTGTGGGCAAGGCAAGGCAGGGTGGAATAAAGATTTAAGATTGGCCTGCTTGAATAATTCTGGGTTGCTAGTCGCCTGGTGCCTGAACCTGGGGTGATTTAGGGTGGGGGAAGTGTTGGCTTGTCACACGAGAGGTAGATGAAGGGGGTGATTGGGGGTGGAGACCCAAGCAACACTGGGCTGGTTTGGATATAAAAGGCTTCAAAGTGCTCATTGTCTCTATGAACTGGCTGGCCATGGAAGGGGTAGTCATTCCCCAGACAGCAAGGCTTTTTTTTAAGACTTTATTTATTTAACGTATAATGTATTATTTGTTTCAGGGTTACAGGTCTGTGATTCATCAGTTTTACACACTTCACAGAACTCACCATAGCACTTACCCTCCCCAGTGTCCATCCCCCAGCCACCCCATCCCGCTCACCCTCCTCTACTCCAGCTACTCTGTTTGTTTCCTGAGGTTAAGAGTCTCTTATGGTTTGTCTTCTCTCTGGTTTCATCTTGTTTTATTTTCTTTCTCTCTTCCTCTATGATCCTTTGCCTTGTTTCTCAAATTCCTCCTATCAGTGAGATGATACAGTAATGGTCTTTCTCTGATTGACTTATCTTGCTCAGCCCAATACCCTCTGGTTCCATCCATGCCTTTGCAAATAGCAAGGTTTCGTTTTTGATGGCTACATAATATTCCATTGTATATATATATACACACCCCACATCTTCTTTGTCCATTCATCTGTTCTTGGACATCTGGGCTCCTTCCATAGTTTGGCCACTGTGGAAATTAGCCAGAAAGACTTTTAATATGTCAAAGCATCATAAGATACAAAAAGTAAAAACATGATTAATATGGCCTTCTACTGACAAAATTCAGAAAAGAAGGAGGAGGTAAGGCATCATCCTCTTTCTCAAGAGTCTTCTTCCCTTTGTGATATGCTCAGAGTGGATAACTCTCTTGGTGTGGTTTGGACTTTTGACTCCGTGGTGGATGGATGGAGCCCACAGGAGAGAAGTATCCCAGGTGTCCAAGAACCCGGGATGGTATTCTTGAGGTGCTGGTGAATCTCCTTCTGGCTGCTATTGTACCTTTACCTTGGACTGTAGCACCCCCACCAGATGTCCCTGCTTCTGTCCTTTGCTCCTCTAACCCCACTTCCATGGACAACCAGATTGCTTAAGTCTCCTCTCCAACAGAGCTGGGCCTGGGGTATGTCTGGAGCTGCAGCTGGAAACCCTTGACCCCAGCCTTGTGACAGGTGGTGGTTGGTCTTTGCATGTCTGATACGTGCTTCTAAACATATGTGGGTTTGCCCACACCCTCCAACGTGCTGTGAGGGAATCAAGTACTCCAATGAGTCATAGACTCTGTACATTTTAAAGGCATGTCAACTTGGGTGGGGTGTTTTAGGTAAAGTAGGCTGTGACTTCTATATAGCTCCTGGGAACTGAAGCTATGCCTCCAACTCCACCTTCCATGCCCCTGTCCAGGCAGCTGCAGTAAGGACAAAGGGACATGCTCTCCCTCCTGACATGTAGAGAAGCCTACAGCTTCAGATGTCTAGGCAGGGCCATTTGATTCATTCTGGCTGCTGGGGTGTGGGTGGAAGGATGATGGACACTTCCAGCCCTGACTTCTTGAACACCTGAGTCAGTCTCTGTGCTCCCACCATTTGCTTGCTGAATGTGCACAATCTTGGGAAGTGCTCCCAGATAGCAGAGCCTCGGGAAGCAACCTAAGGAGACTGACTCCCTGACTCACCATTTAGAAGATTGTTTTGGAGCACGCAGCAGGATGTGAGCCAAATGCAACTCTGGTGTTACAAGCCTGCTGAGATAGGGGCCTCTTGGTCATGGTAGCCAGCACTGATCCCTCTAACCAATCCAAGTTTGTAAGATTGCAAAGGAGTGAGTGCAACCTCAAAATTCAGCTAATCTTGAAACTGTCCTGATCAACTTTTAAAGAACCAACATTATGATTTACACACAGTGAAGTGCACTCATTGCAAGGGCACAGCTGGGGGCCTTTGACAGGTGCATCTACCCACTCAGCTGCCACCACCATCAGGCTGTACAACTCATCCATCGCCCCCAAAATTTCCCACAGGCTCATCAGACTTTGTAAAGGAAATCGTTCACAGCATTTAATTCTTTAATTTCCATTCATGACAAGTTACCTTTTCTAGAGGTACGGAACTTACAATACACTGTGCGAACTATTCAAGGTTCAGCGGAAGCATGACACGGGGTCATGACTACAAATAGGGTCGTGCTCGATGAGAGCTTGAGCAGACCCATGAGTTGGCTCTGGTGGTTATGCTCGGGGAAGACTGGACGCAGGATGACAAAAACCTCAATGACCCAGGGGAAGCAGAAGAGGAGAGGAGAGGCCCCCTGCATGGGCCAGTGGAGCAAACGAAGGGTAAGGATGACCCTTTAGATGTGGGTTATGGGGAAAGTAAGGGACAGGGTGAGTTTGAGTCTCTCATTCGGCAGAGAGCTGTAAGGGGTTGGGTTTTGGACATTCCCCAGGATTAAGTGGTGGCTTGGGAACACAGAGATGGCATGCTCTGGTTGGCAATTAGAAGTCTGAGTGACTCAGGACAGTGGTCAATGTGGGGGGTGTACTGACTTTGGAGACAGCTGGTGATTGAAACCCGAGGACACACAGATACTGTGCAGAGTGGTAATAGGGCTGAGGTTTACAACCCAAGAACCACAGCTCTCCAGGGGTGAGAAAAGCCAGTTCATAGAGGAAATTGGGAAGAAATGACCCTCAGAGTAGCAGGAAAACCTGCTAGTCACATTCAGCCAGTCTGCAGGCCACCACTGACCTCCCAAGAGCACATTCTTCTCCCTGTTGCACTTGGCTCTGAGCCAGGGAAGCCACTCTCTATTTATGGACCCCAGGCCCTGACTGTCCAGTGGGACTGGCCAATCAGGAGTGCTTACAGGAGACAGGGCAGGAAAGAGTTGGGTGTCTATCCTACTAGCTCTGCTTTGGGGTCCCCCTTGGCCGGAGACGTCAGCTCCCAGGAGATGCCTCTGCCCCCCACCCTACCCTCCGTGTCTCCGGGTCCAGAAGCTGTTGGTGCCCATCTCTGAGTTCTAGAGAGCAGCTGTTAATAGTGCAGGACCCCACCTTCCCAACACACTGCTTACACCTCTGTAAATGACTTCTTCCCTAAATTTTCCTCCAGTACCCATTTTGAGTGTGCCATCTGGTTCTCATTAGAAACTGATACAGACATCTGTCACTGGTTTAAAAAATCAAACTACATTCTATATTCTGTTTCCTCAAGAATCCGTCCCGATTTCTGCCCAAGCTGCAGAGGGCACCAGCAGAGAACTTTGCTGTCTGAGAGTGGCCCCCCTCTTGTCCAAATGGTCACCATTAAGGGTGGCCTGGACAGTGTTCCCCAGATGGGAGCACCCCAGGACAGAGGCAGAAGGCGGGTGCTCTGTGGGTGTGGCCACAGGCAGCACCAGCACCTGTGGGAAGGCAGGAGAGAACATGCTTCCTCAAAGACGCTTGATGCCCAGTCATATTTCAGGAGTTACTGAAAATTTTTAAAATTGTAGTTTTCCCCCCCCTCTCTCCTTTCCTTTGGGGAAAGAGTCAAAGTTCCAGATGCCTTCTTTGAATGTTAGTTGCCTTATAAAGCCCCTTTCGGGGTGCTGCTCATTTTCTACCTTTGAGGGCTACAGGTCTGCAGCTCAGCTCCCCTCGCCCCGGCAAGGGCAGGCAGAGGTGTGACCCATCCCTTTCTGGACCTGCCAGCTCCACTGTAACAGGTAACAGGCCACAGGTGTTCCAGCCCCTCCTTCTGTCTGTGGGGTGGGCTCTGTTGCTGGGCATCCTTTAAATGCCAACTCTGTCTTCATCATATCTGAGGTTATTTCACAGGGACTGAATGAAGCAGGCGTCTTTCTAAAGTGCCAACAACCCGTTATGGGAACAGATACACAAACCTGGAGAGGAAACTTCTAGAAGCATATGTGCTTGTCACTCCATCCGTGGTGTTTCCACTGGGGTCAGGAGAGGAAGACAAAATTAACAGATAAAACACAGCCACTAAAGAAAAGCCGGAGTCATATTTTGGCTAGCTCTCTAAAGAGCGATTGCCCCGCAAAAATCGAGCTACCCCAAGAAGGGAAGAGAGCCATGCAGAGGCTGATAAATGCCCAAGGGGAAGAAAGCCATCCAGCCGGCGACTTTGCAGGAGGGCCTCCGAGTCAGAGAAGCAGGAGGAAATGGTAGGATGTTGCCAGGTTCGTGTTAAATCCCTCCCAATGTGTATTCAGATTGTGTGCGAGAGGACTTGTTAGGTTCAGGAGCCCATGTAACCGTCCCAGTTAACTCAGCAGTGCGTTTTGCGAATGCGAAAGGAAGGCTTGTGTCCTTCCACACGTGTTTCTCCCCCACCCAGATTATACTCGATTGTGAGCTTGCGTCTGATTTTATCATTTCAGGTGACCTAAGAGCAGTGGGCGATTTCCACACCAAAAATCACAGCGGAGAAAAAGACTCAGTTTCTTCGGAGGAAGTTCAGAAAGTGCATGAAAATGACGGGTGCATCTCAAACAGCTTCGAAGTGCAGGTCGCTTTCCATCATCCCCTCTGGCACCTCGCTTCTCTCTCCCTCTACGCTGGCGGTTAAGAGAATTACATTGACAACTACGCTTTTCCTGACGTGCTGTGTTTTTGAATGACCTGAGCCCATGTTCGGGACCCTGGGTGATGATTTCAGCACAGCGCTGTGTCCCGCGGCAGAGAAGACCACGGGAGAACATCAGCTCCATACGGGACAGGAGCCCATCCGGGGACAGTGAGCCTCCCGCCACGGAAACGCGGCTCCTGCCGGAAGGGCCTTTCATCGGGACTCCCACCCGGTGTGCCCGACCGGGGTCGCTCACGAGCACGTCTGTGACGGGCGCACACTGCGAGTGCTTGGAATGTGACATGGGGGCGGGGCACAGCTGGTTCCTCGTTTACCCAGGGAGCCCTGATTGCGATAGTGGACAGATTCCTGGGAAGAGTGGCCGGACCACACATCTCATGGGACAGGAATCACTTCTCTTGGATGTCAGGCTGTGGGATGTGAGGCTGGGACATCAGGGACGCATCAGAGAGAAGCTTGCATTTGGACGGCAGGTGCAGAGCTGCATTAAGATAAACCTGTGGGATTGGAACAGTGTGGACTCCTGGGCTCGGCCTCCCATCTTGGCTGGCTGGCTGCACTTAGACTGAGTCTTCACTTCATAGTGACTCTTTATGGGACACGATCATGGGGCACTTGTGCCCCCTTAAATTCCCCTGTTGAGACCCTAACCCCCGGGACCTCCTAATGGGACGGTATTTAGAAATAGGTCCTTTAAAGAGGTGATTAAGGTATGGGGCCACTAGGGCAGGTTCTGATCCAGTCTGGTTATCCGTGGAAGAAGGGGAGGTTAGGATGCAGACACACAGAGGGATGACCATATAGGGAGAGAGGGAGCGGGCGAGGTCTGCACGCCCAGAAGAGAGGCCTCAGGAGGGACCAGCTCTGCCCTCACCTCGATCTCGGACTTCCAGCCTCCAGGATTTAAAGAAATCGATGTCTACCATTTGGACTGTTGGTTCTGGGGTGTTTTGTGCCCATGCACAGTGATGCAAAGGCCTACTCAGGTACAGTGCCCTGCAGGACAGTGAGGCCTCAGGGGTGGACAAGATGGTCCTTCCCCCCTCCCAGCAGCATGAACCCCAAAGGAGCAGTGGGGGAAGGGAGTGAGGTGACCTCATGACTGTATGTGCTGCACAGATGCCCACAGTGGCCCTGGGGGTCGGTGTGATTTGTAAAAAGCAGGACCATGCTGACGAGAGGGCGTGGCCAGGAGAGCCACGTGGGTGAAATGTTTGTGGAGGGAGAAGGGGATGAGGAGCTCTGAACCAATGGAGGGATCGGAAAAGTGCTTTCTTGCTGCTGTCTGACCTTCGACTGAGTTTCAGGCCTTCCTGTGCCCTCTCGAGGTGCCGCCCTGCCTTCTTTGGGTTCATCCACGGTGAGCACAGGATGTGTCCCAGGTGCCCCCTGCCCCGTGGTGAGTCCACAGCCCACACATGATGGGGCCACGAAGGGACCCCGTGCTCCCTCCCTCAGCAGTTTGGAGTTGGTACCGGAAACGTTGTGCAGACCCGTCCCTGAGGTAAGGGAGCCAGAGCCCTTCAGAGACAAGGGGAGCAGCGGCTGTGCTTGGAGGTGCAGGAGCGGGATCTGTGGGGACGCTGCACCGCGACACCAACCCCCCCCCCCCCGAAGCCCCATGTACGTGCACTCCTGGCGTCTGGGAGACTCTCCCGTGCTTCCCAAGACACCTGCGCCTCTGCCCCCCCCCCACGTTCGCCCTCTAGCTTCCATAGGCTTCCATGACCCGCCATCCTGGAGTCCCACTGAATTCTGGCCACACAACGACATTCTTCTGTTTTCTGTTTACACAAGGAGGTGACAAATAGGCCTGAAGTTGTAGGACCGATTTCTGGGTTGTCCCCAGGCAGAGATGCTCCCTGACCCATTATCTGAGCAATCCCAGTGGCCCAGTGCCTGCACCACCCCTCATCGTCCTCACGGCCCCGCCTGGGGGTTCAGCTGGACCCTGTCCTGATTTGTTACAGGGCTGCCCGGGGTTCAGCTCGTCTCGGGAACCCAGCCGCTGGACGCCGCGTGACAGCACGCGCGCTCTGTATGCTGATGAACTTGTCTTCCAACATAAATATGGTTCCCCGTGGGGGCCCCAATCGCTGTGGGGAGGGCCGCCAGCCACCGCCACCCCACCTCACTGCATAAGCCGGGCAGGTTTCTCCGAAGTATTTATTCTGCTCCAAGAGCTGCTGTCCCCCCGGGGCCTCCCGGACTGTTTCTCACTGCCTCTGTGCACACTCCCGGAAATGGGAGCCTCGAGGCCCCCGAACTCCCTTCTCCCTCGTCTCCCACCCGTTCTCTTTGTTTCTCTCCCACACGTCTGACATAATAGAAAACAGAACCAAATATTCAAAAGGCACTTTTCCATTTTAATCAGGTTGGGGGGAAACATGTCTAACAAGCCTCTTCGCCCAGCTGCTGAGATGTGTGGCATTTACGAGGGCCGAAGCCTCTGACCTCTCCCTGCCTTTGCAGTGGTGCTCGGCCCCCAGGCACAGAGGGGAACAAGCTGGCATCGTCCGCTAGCTGTTCAAAGCAGGCCTGGGCGTGAGTCAGCTAGAGGCAAAGCAGAGCGCTCGTGAAAGGCTGGATCGTAGCAGCTCCGGTGGGACGGCCGCGGCTTCCGTGTCCTCTGCTCTCCCTGTGCTCGGGCAACATTCACTGCTGCCCTCTGCACACTCACGCCCTCAGCGGTAAGACTGAGTCTCCTAATCCCCGCCCCATCCCAAAAGCTGACAGAGCTTTTAAGCAACTTATTTGGGCAGGCTGTATGCTGGAGACGGCGACGTTCCCCAGGCGGTGTTGGAGAGGCACCTGAGGGAGCCCCACACCCACCCCCGAGCAAGAGCTCCAGGCCCACAGTAACTCTGCCTTGCTGCTCTTCTTTTGTGTGTGAGTGTGGTGGGGAGCTGGCTGCTTTGTCCCTGGGAGCTCAGAGAAGGGGCTCCTGCTGCAGGCCCTGGGCTGGATGTTTCTGTGTGGCAGGAGATCGGGGTTATTGAATGTTCTGAGCAAGGAGTGGTTTCAAAGCTGTGCCCACAGAAAGTGGATTTATCTGGTCCTGCTGACTGTAGGGTACAGAGTGGCATTGCAGGGGACGGTCCTTGTCTGCGAGATCTTGAACACGGGGCTGAAGGTGGAAACAGAGAGTAGAGAACGTGCAGAGATGTGCACCATGAATGTTGAGGCGGTTTAGCTATGGAGGGGGGAGTAGAGAGGGCAGGAGGCAGAGCCCTCAGAGGGTGCCAGGCATTCCTCGGGTGTGTGGGGGCTGGCCAAGGCGAGGATGGCCAGTGTGTGGGAGAAGGGCTGCTGTCAGGTGAGCTGGGCTTAATTAAGCCATTTTGCCCTTGAGTTGATGCCTACGTGTCCTTCAAGTTTTGTCTTTAAGTGGAAAGGGACAGAGCAGCTCCTCCCCTTCCTCTTTTCTGAAAGCGTTGTCAGGCCAGATAAATGAGAGCAAATACATCCTCTTCTTTGCCCCCATGCACAGAATGGCGTCTGCATGTCAGGTGAAGAGCTAGGGAAGCAACAGAGACGGGCAGAGTGTGTGTGTGTGTGTGCGTGTGTGTGTGTGCGTGTGTGTGTGTGTGCGCGCGCGCGTGTGTACTCACACTACCCAGGACCTCAGGGTTTCTTTGGACTGAATTTACAGTCTTAGCTCAGATTACATTCAGATGAACTTGGCCATATGGGAATGTTGACTACGTGTACAAATTTTGCTTGGGGAGAAGACTGTGTTTGTGTGTGCGAGTGTGTGTGCGCATGAGTGAGTGTGAGTGTGTGTGAGAGAGAAAGCGACAGAGAGGAAGTATATATAGAATGATGTAGGGACACATGTCTTTGTGGGAAAGCAGATGGCCTTGAGCAAGGGAACTGAAGGCAGAAGACCGTCCCGCTGCAGCTGCTTCCCCCAGCATGCGCCTCCGAAGGCACTTAAGCCAATTCCGTCTGATTGCGCTCCCTCTAGCACTTCTTACCCAGATGAAATAAGTGTGGAACAGACTCTTCTGCCTAATGAGAATTTAAATTTCCAACTTTGTCAGAGACGTGAGCCTGCAGACTCGGCGTGATGCACATTTCCAAGCGCGTAGCTAGAAGACGCGGAGACCCAGGGCTCGCCTTCCCTTCCCTCCTGAGTCCCCCACACAAGACTCAAGCAATGAATGCACCATGCACCTGGACGTTGGTAGTAGCACCGTAGGAACGAAAGCCCCCCGGCTCAGAGTCGGGGCACGCTGCATCCAAGAGCGTTTGCTGAGTGGAGGAGCGAGTCCTCTATGGCCTTGACCCCTGGGATGACGCCGAGCCCACAGACTTGAGGACGGTGACCTTGAGCAAACTGCTTCGGCCCCGCTAAACCTCCATGTTCACATCTGTGATGTGAGAATGATAGTCACAGCTGTCCCCCGGGGATTGTGGGGATTCGACGACGGACGTGCGAAAGGCGCCCTGCCCCGTGCCCGAAGGACAGCCAACCCTGAGCTACTGCCCACCAGGATTTGAAGGAGCACGCTCCCGTGCCCGAGACAGAGACGGCTTGCAGAACTCAGGCATCTCGTATTTACTGAGATGACTTTCCAGAAGCATCCATAAGCAATTTCGAAGTACTTTTCCACATCTTTGTTCCAAGTTATCTTATTCTTACGTTCTATCAGTTCAAGCCTCCTGAAATCAGTGTGAGAGGGAGGTTTAGGAGTCTCAGCAATGCTGCTGCCCTCCACATTTACAGGACGAATGCTGTGAGTGCTCAGGGGGGTTGAGTGTGCGTGTGGACAGACAGAAGGATGGAGGAGAGAGCTGCGGGGCCTGGAGAGGCTTCCTCCCAAGCTGAGCTGCACCTGCCTCTCTGGCTTACAGATGGAAACACTTCCTGTCTGTTCCCCCAGGGTTTTCCATTTCCCAGCCCTGCCTCTTTGGTTTCTCTTGGTGCATTTGCCCTGTGGAGTCCCATCCAACTCCACATGCTCTCTGGGTAGAGAAACGTGGGATCATGGGATAGTCTCAGCTTGGTTTTCCTCCAGGTCTGGTTTTCCTCCAGAGACCTGGTATTCCAGGTCTCTCTGACCCAGAGCCATCTGGGCAGCAAGACCCTGTGCCCTGCTGCTTGTGCCGGGATCATACATAGGAATGACCTTCAACATGCACAGAGCGGGGGCCTCAGAGCATCACTGTGTCAAACCCATGCATGATTGAGTAGAAGAGTTGCTCCAACTCAAGCTGGAGAGGAGGGGCACACAGAGTGGGGAAGGGGTCACCTGCCCAGGTGCATAGCTAGGGCGAGGCAGAGCCCCATGCCCATGCTGTAGCCACTCACTGGGTCCCCTCCTGAGCCAGTGGGATTCAAGAAGAGCTCCTAGATTGCAGAACTCAAACAAAACTTGGGCTCATTTAATTTTATATAATGAGAGAGCAAGAGAGAAACTCACCCCTTGGGGGATGGGAGAAGTTGGTGGTCATCCCAGGGCTCCTTATAACCCCCTGATTATATTGGCCCATTTCCAAACCACCTGGGCATACCAGGTTTTTTTGAGAAAATGTTTGCTGTTAACTTCACGTTTCCTGCAGACCCCCAGACGTAGATTCTGAATGTGCTGCCTCTCTGTTCAGGCCATCTTCACAGTCACGCAAAACTACCCTTCCTTCCGACATCAGTGTTTCAGGACCAACCCAAGCACTCTCCTTAGTTTAGAGGTCTGTCCTTGTGAAACACATTTCTGGAAATCCTGTGGCCAGTTCTTCAGTTGGTGCATTCAGCCCTGCAGGACGCAACCTCATGAGAACTTCTTGAGCATTGACTCTGAGCTAGCCACCATGCAGTCCACACCATGGGGCTCTGGTGTGACCCGCTGCTAATGGGAAGCTGCAGGCATTTCCCAGGGGTCAAGGTGCACATGGGAGCCTGGTTATGTAAAAACCATGGCTCTCGGGTGACAGCGCTTTGGAGGTACAGCTCTAACATTCCTCCCATGGGCTTGAAGACACCCTACCAAAGGACGTTTGGAACGAGGTTCTCACTGGCTCTCATGTTGCATATGATTATGGGGGTGGTTTTTTCCTCTGGTTTTCCAACCTTTCTGAATATATACAGCACACATTCCTTGTAAATGTTTGTTATGAAATAACTTTTGACTTACAGAAAAGTTGCAAAAGCAAAGCATTGACTCACATCCTTCACTGCCCTGTATGCCAATGTCATATGTAATTGTGGCACCATTATCCAAACCAGGAAGTTATTGTTGATATAGTAGTAATAGCTCCATCCCGAACCTTGGTTGATTTGCTCCAATTTGTCCACTCATGTCCTTTTTGTTTCTAGAACCCCTTGCTGCATTTGGTCATGAAGGAGTAAGTTTAATGGGTCCCATCTAATGGTAATGACAATGGATTATTACCCATTGATCTGAAATTTCTGCACTTGGGTCTCTGGACACCTGCTTGCATGACCTCTCATTAGGTGTCCTGATCCCAGAATTGTAAAGGCTTAGTTTAACAGTTGAAAAAGATTAACCTTTAGATTCTTGAACTCCCCGTAATTTTCGGGAAGATGATTTTACTTTGGAACCTTTTTTCTGCTCAGTTTTTGACACACCTGCTATTTTTCAAAAACAAATGACCTTGAGGGGTGTGTGGTTGGTTATGTTGGTTGGACATCTGCCTTTGGTTCAGGTCATGATCCCAGGATCCTGGGATTGAGTCCCACATTGAACTCCCTGCCCAGTAGGGAGTTTGTTTCTCCCTCTCCCTCTGCTCCTCCCCCCATTTGTGCTCTCCCTCAAATCAATCAATCAATAAAATTAAAGAAAAAAAATAAATAACCTTGAGCCTTCTGCCCTGCTTTCCTGATAGTGAAACATGACAGTGGGTCCTTTATGATACATTAGTAAATGGTCGTTCTCCACATAGATACAGCCTTCCCTCCATGGTGACTAAATCTGACTTTGTCAGAGGAGCACTTATGATCTGTTGCAAGAAAGACAGTGAGAGGGTAATAGCAGAGGAGCTGACAGCAATGTCCCCTGACTCATTTTTAAAGAACAAAAATAAAATATATAGAGAGATATGCATTTTTTTCTTAAAGAAAATGAGTTATTCTTTGAAAGTTAGTCAATCTCTTGGGGGCACAGTGTGGAAAATTAGATTTTAATGGCTCTGAAATTGAGGTTCCATGGGTCAATAGTACTGGACACTTGAAGTAAAATGACAAATCTATTAGAAGAAAATCAAACATTCTGTTG
Organism: Spilogale gracilis; assembly: GCA_004023965.1. Taxonomy (NCBI): domain Eukaryota; kingdom Metazoa; phylum Chordata; class Mammalia; order Carnivora; family Mephitidae; genus Spilogale; species Spilogale gracilis. The sequence continues at coordinate 69,508 of PITA01003577.1, forward strand.
CTCATCAGAAAGGCAGTCCGAGGACAGCAAGCAATATCTTGGAACTCTTCTTGTGTACAGAAGGCGTCTGAAGAGTGGTACCATTTCTGCCTGGTGTTTTGAAATCCTTTGGAGATGCTCACTCATGGATATCTTGACTCTCCTTGAGTCAGAAAGGTTCCTGGTTTCTGGACTATTTGCAAAATTTGGTTGTAGGCGGTTTGGTAAGACGGATATTTTGTATGCATTTAACCCTAAGGTGGCATGGAATGGACTGTTAGTTCTCAGCTGACTTTCCACAATCGGTCCTGGTATGCATTTGTCTTGCTGGCTTATCCCCATCTGATGCAGGGAGCTTTTACGCTTCTGGTGGGTTATAAGGCCGGCAAAGCTGCCAGATATGCAAAAGCCAAGTCTGATTTTTGTCTTGCAACACCGGCTCAGAACCTTACTTCCTAACGTTTTACAGAAGTGCGGGCACAAGCCATATCTGAGTGCACTAGATCAGTAATTAAGTCATGCATTTTCCCGTCTCTTCAACAACGCCTATTCTGCCTACACCAAGTGTGGGACGCTGTCATGAGTGATTGGCACAGAAATGTGGGCCTTGCATTCCTAGGACCAATAGTCTAGAACGAGAGAAAGAGGCAGAAGTAAAAATGCACACGCCCGCCTCTTTGATAGCAGGTAGGATAAGGGCTGTAAGGGGAAGTGTTGGATAAGTGAGGAAAACTGGAAGTTAGCCAGGAGGAGGACGTCTCAGCCATCAGCTCAGGCAGAGGCCTCTCCAACCCCTTACCATGCCCTGGATGAAGGAGGCATTCCTTTTTGTTCTAGAGGAGCACAGTGAGGAGTGGAGAAGCAGACCGGCTGGTCCCTGGTCACACAGACGGCCGGGGCCAGGGTGGGCAGTCTTCCCATCTGGTGTAGGGAAGGCAGAGGATGAAATAAATGCCCAGGACACTCTAAAGCAAAGCAGAACATGTCAGGCGATTTGAGAGCACATGATTTTGGAAGAGAGCCCAGGTGTGGAGTGTAGGGAATGCTCAACCTGCAGGATGGTTCTCTGGCTTTGCTTGAGGGTGGTTAGTGTTCAGGTTCCTATCCAATATCCAACCTTTTATGCACGACTTTGGAGCTCTTTGGACAAGCTCACTTCTACATGGCAGGAGCTATGGGGAAAGAGGGCAGGCAGATCGATTCAGTGATTCAGTGCTGGATCGTGTACCCCACAAGCAGAGGGTTCCCACACGTGTCCCCTGCTCCATCATTAGACCTTAGAAGAATGCCCTGAAGCCTGATGTCTATGGATGGAGGACAAGAAGGGAGGGGGAAAGGGAGGGGGGAAAGAGGAGGGAAGGAAGAAACCTTTGTTAAATGGAATTAATAGAAAAATATGAAATATTTGACTGCTGTCAGTAAAATCCTGTCTCAGCTTCAAGATGTCAATACACATGGTGACATTTGGAAGACTGGGTTTACTGGCATCCAAGGTAAAGATGCACGGTCTCCCAAATGAGGCAGAGGACGCTGCTGCCCAGCTCAGGATGGGCCCCATGCCAGGAGGAGCCACTTCTTAAGGGACATGGAAAGCAAGAGCATTGTCAAAAAACAAATAGACCGCTTTAGAAATAGGATATCTTGGGGCGCCTGGGTGGCTCAGTCGTTAAGTGGCTGCCTTCAGCTCAGGTCATGATCCCGGAGTCCTGGGATCGAGCCCCGCATTGGGCTCCCTGCTCGGCGGGAAGCCTGCTTCTCCCTCTCTCACTCCCCCTGCTTGTGTTCCCTGTCTTGCTGTGTTTCTCTCTGTCAGAAAAATAAAAAAAAGAAATAGGCTATCTTGGGGAGAAGATGAGGTGAGGATGGGGGGCAAATCCCCAGCAATAAAACATCAGCCTTGGATGAGTTAATGGATCACAAGATCGCCCCTCCCCCGAAATGGGCACCCACCCTCTCTGGCATCCCATCCCTCCCTCCTTCCCTCCCTCTTTTTCCTCTCTTTCTCCTCCCTTCTCCTCCCTCCTTCCCTCCCCCTTCTCCTTCTCTCCCCCTTCCCCTTCGCTCCCTCCCTCTTTCTTTCCCTCTTCCCCTGTCCTTCCCCTCTCCTTCTTTCTCCTTCCCCCTCCTCCCCTCTCCCTTCCACACACACACCCAGGGCATGCCACAATGGGGTGTGTTGGAAGAGGAAGGAAGGCTCCATTAGATATAGCGATGCAGGAGATGGAATGCGCGACCTAAGCTTGACTTCCCCTCCAAATCTCTCCTCTATCTTTCCGGTCAGCTGCAGCACTGGGGGCTTGGGTCTCAGTGTGGGTGGGGTGCACGGTTCAAGCTCCTCAACCCAATACCTGGGCTGCTCCCTTGATATTTGTCAATTACTGCTGGGGGATGAGACCCCCTCCCCCTCCCCCACTCAGGACCTCTCTCTGGCCTCTGCACCTTGCTCCTGCTGTTCCACCTGGAATGCCCTTCCTGGTTCTACTTTTAGACACTCTGGTCATCTTTAAACCCAGATGGGTGCCCTTAGTCCTGTGCAACCATCCACTCCAGTAACCCCAGCTCAGTGGATTTCTCCTCCCTATTGGAGCTGTTGCCCGCCCTGCACTGTGGAATCGAATCACAGGAAAGAATACTCGGAGTCCAACTCCGAGCAGGCAGAATCGGGGTCCTGAGCGCTGGGTGGGGCCGAGGTGAGGAGCCTGGGACTGGTTCTCAGTGCAGCGCGAGGCCAGGGCAAGGCTCTAGGCAGGAGGTGTGGGGGTCAGTTCATGTTTGGAAAAATAGAAATAAAACACTTCAGCCGTGTGGAAGCTGACAGGGAGGGGGGCGAGGGGAAGGCAGAGCTGGCAGGAGGTCGGTCCACATACCAGACTGGAGGGACAGCGTCTCAGATGTGGGGTCTCAGATACCATGTGGGTGAAGGAAGCCGCTAGATCCGGTCGGCTTGGTCTGTGGAGAGCTGCGCGGAGCACCAGGCTCTCCCGCATGAGTTCTTAATAAATGCTGGGATAAGTGGATGTAGCTTGAAGATTTTGCAGAAGGGCCAGATGGTATTGCAAGTGACATGCCCATCTGGTTTTTATTTTAATGGGTCGTCTCATGAATAAAATCAGAAATGGAAGAATAGGGAACTTCCCGGGCTTTTCTGTCCCTTAACCTCCCCGCGGATTGCTACACAGGAGTATGTCATGGCCTCTTTGGATGCCAAACAGATATAAAGTATATCTATGGAAACATGGGATCCCCCCCCCCCGCAAGTTTCCTTCTGTTGGAAAACTTTGTGGCCCCTTATATGAGTTAACTTTTGTTTTTTAAAGATTTTAGTTATTTATTTGACAGAGAGAGAGAGCATGACCACACAGGTAGGGGGAACAGCGGAGGGAGTGGGAGAAGTGGGCTGCCCACTGAGCAGGGAGCCTAACACACAGGGCTTGATCCCAGGACGGTGGGATCATGACCTGAGCTGAAAGCAGACGCTTAACTGACTGAGCCACCCAGGCGCCCACAAATCAGCTTTTTAAAAAAGGACAGAGATCTTTCTGATCCCAATCCCCGCCCCCAGATTCTAATCATGGGTCCACTGCCTTCCCTGGGTCTGCGAATATCCAGTCTAAGGATCTCAGGTTGGGAAACTTGAGGCCAGGGGGTGGTTCTACCTAGATCTCACCACTGCCTGGGGCAGATGTTGAGATGGGACCTGCTCCGTCCTTCCACGCCCTCTGCCTGCCTCTCCCTCTAAGACACACTTGCATTTAAAGCTGAAAATCACCTTTCCCAGGACTCTTGGATGGCGCCAAGCCGCACAACCTCTGCAGCTATTTAACGAGGACGGACCACTTTCCTAACCCCAAGATGGTAGCCCAGTGCCCTGACTCAGCTTCCGGAGGAAACATGGATTGTGAATGAGCTCTCCGAAAGGGGCGGTTTGGGGAGAGCTGCCGCCCTGTCCCCAGGAGGCGTGAGCTCTGGGAGAAGGTGGCAGCCAGGGAAGAGCTCCCTCTGACCTCCCTCCTGCTATTTCTTTTGCTAATTAAAACACGGCCAATACCAATTAAAACACCACAAGAGCTATTATTGCTTTTTTGTTTATTCACAGAGCAGGGATAATGCAGGAAATGGAGTGGACAGTCCCTGTGTACCAGCCTGGCCATTGGTTCACGGGAGCAAGCGTTCCGTGCTTCCCAGAGAGGGGCTGGCCCCCGTCCTGCAGGGTGCAGCTGCCTGGGCCAAATGGCTTTGCCTCACGGACCAAGCGGTCCTCAGCCTGGCCGGTGCCAGCAGCCAGTGCCCGAGCTGGCTGATCTGCAGGCTCTCAGAGCAGTGCCTTCCAAGCACCTGGGCGGAGGATGCAAAACCAGCCCCTTAACACTCCCTCAGTGTAGGCCAAGCAAGGGGAAGCCAGAGGAGGGCTCAGTGACTATCTGGGTCACTCAGCACACCCCCTAATCCTCTCCTTTCAAAGCTGGTAGAAAGTGCCAGAAGCTTACCTCTTACCTCCCAGCTTCCCAAATTCCCCATGTCCTCAGTGGAGCCCTTCTTCCTCCTTTGGAGCAGTGGGGGAGCGCTGGGGATTCTGCATTTGTTCCTTGCAGCTCTGGGAGAAGCAGAATGACGAATGGGCAGAGACCAACTCAGCAGTGAAGGGAGCCCAGGTGTGGATCACGGGCTAGCCATGTGCCCCAGGCCTTCTCACCTCATCTGGAAAAGGGGGAAGAACAAACCTCTCCCTCCAAGAGTTGCTGCAAGCCTTGTGAGGATGCTTCGCTGGCATCTGGCGTAGAGGAGCGCTCCAAAACGTCCGTTGGCACCGTGGTTCTCCTGTGGCCAGACAGACCCCGGCCCCCCGGGAGGACCCGGGCTCATGAAAGCAGGTGTCTGAGCTGAGCTGAGCAGCTACCCCGTGGCTAGCAGCCTTTCTTCACTGGAAGCACCTGCTGTGGTTTTAAAACTCCCAATTCCTGGGCCGTGCTCCCACTGCAACCAGTGTGCCGCCCAAACCTGGAAGGACTGATCCAATGGACCACCCTTGCCCTTTGCCCCATGAAGCCTGCAGTGTCTGGAGGGCACCGATGGAGCCCTGTGTTGGACTGGACGCTTGCGTCCTCCCCAGTTCCTTTGTTGAAGCCCTAACCTTCGACATAATAGTATTTAGAAGCAGGGCCTTAGGAGGTGGTTGGTGTTCGAGGAGGTCATGAGGGTGGGGGCCTATGATGGGATTAGTGCCCTTGGAAGAAGAGGAAGAGACACCAAAACGTTCTCTCTACCATGTGAGGACCCAGGGAGACGAGGACCATGTATAAGCCAGAGAGAAGCAATTTCTCACCAGACACTGAATGCTGGTATGTTGAGGGGGACTTCCAGGCTCCAGGACTCTGAGAACTCAACGTCTGTTGTTTAAATCACCCAATCTGGGGCACTTTGTCACGGCAGCCTAAGCTGACTAAGACAAGTGCAGGATGAAGGTCATGGGACCACTCGCATTTCATGTAAGTACCCTCGGGAGGCTGGTAGGTGGGGTCTGCCCCAGATGTCCTGCCACACCGGGACGTCCTCCCCCGTAGATGTACCGCAGCCTCGTGGCGGTGCCAGGGCTGGAGAGTAGAAGCTGGCGGGACAGGCAGAGCATACGATCCCCGTGTTTTGTACTTCAGAAAAGAAGGGCCAACACCATTTGTGTAAATCCTGTTTTTGGGAAATGACACTAAAAGACAAAGTCTTTCAATAGGGGCAGGAGACAATAAATACTCATGACTCCGGGCGAGCCTGCCAGATTCAAGGCCCTATCCGGGTTCAAGGAGATATAAAGGGCCGGTGACCCTAGACATTCATTAACACCTCCTGCTGGATGTCTTCCATAAGCTGGATGGAGTGCCTTCAGACCAGTGAGCTATGGTATATGTTCTTGGTGACTGTTAAACGCCTGTGTTTGGAAAAGCAGCAGGTGCAGACAGAGAAGCTCTTCTGTGAATCTCTGGGACACTGAGCAAGTGACCACCTTTCCCTGGAAGGTCAGCTGTGGGCAAGCAGACTGGGCAGCATGTTGGTCCCAATAGGACCCAGACTCCCTAGGGAGATTTCAAAAGGCAGCAAATCTTTTGATAAATTAATGTAAATATAGATTGCAAATTTACGAGAACCTCCCTCCCCAACTGGCTATAGAAGGATTTCTTCTTTATAGGAAAACAAGAGATACCTTGTTAAGGTCCAGGACCACAAGCAGATTTCATTATGTATCTTGTTACCTGGGAGTGACCACTGGGTTGTGGTACTGGGGAAGAATGAGGGGCCCAGTCCTTGATTGGTGGGAAACAGCTCTGGGATCAGTCACTGACCTCTGTCATGGGGGGATGCTTGCCCAGGAGAAGGTGATTTACCACACCCAGCCCAGGGATTTGGGTTGGATTTTTGCAAAGAAAAAAAATCTGTATTTTTACATAGCCGGAAACAGACTCTGACCCCCTGGGAAGTGGCCACTGCCCTTTCTGAGAAAGCTGCCATCTTCAAGGATGCTCACCATGCAAACCCAACCATAAAGTTGTGGTCAGTGTGGTCACCGTGAGGGAGCAGGTGTAGCCAAGGGGACACGCACAGACTTGATTCCAGGTTTGGTCAGATGCACCAGGGCAACAAAGACATGGGGAAATCTGCAGGAGAGCCTCAAGAGTGCCCGTGATTTATTTGCTGTAAGGCAAAACAGAAGAAAAAACTCCTATGGGTGTTCCAATCTGCTTACTCACATTTCATGTTCTGGAAACAAGAAGCACTTCAGCACTAAAGATTAAGCTGGCTTTCTAATAACCAGAATCAACGTCCTCTTATTCTTCCTAATTTTATACCAAGGTGATTACCAAGTATCAGCGGTTTAAATATTTATAGAAGTGGAGAGAAGCTGCTAATGGCTGAGTCAGCTCCAAACGGCAGGTGATGACAACAGATTTAAGGAACACAAATTCCAATAAACACACGGCAAAAGGGACCTGCCGTTGAACACACGAGGTTGAAACTCAAATGAGCCGCTGCGGTGGCCTGGCTTCCATTGGAGAGACACGGGTTGACCAGGAGGCGGAGGTCTTGCCTGACTGTTGATCATGCCTGGTGACAGATGCCCTTGAATCTGATGCCCATCAAGAAAGAGGAGAGTCAAGAAGATGGATGCCTTCGACTCTCTGACCACAGAAATAATCACTCCTATCACTGCACCCAATAAGTGCTGCTGGTCCACATTGCATTAAATGCTTTTACCCAATCTCATTGCACATTGAACAGCTTTCCTCCCGTCTTGCAGATGAGGAAAGTCATGCGGAAGTGGCGCCTGCCCAGGTCCACCTGTGACCTTGGGTGTCAGACAAAGGTGAGCCCAGCATTTTCTGACTCACTGTTTCCTACTGGACCCTGTGCTGCTTGCAGAACACAGTAAACCAGCTCCCAGGTAGCCTTTGTCTCATCCCTGCTGAGCCGTCTTCTTCCAGAGAATCTCCTCAGACCCAAGTTCCTACCACCTACACCATCCCTGTGCCCAGAGAGCAGCATCTGGTGGAGACCCCAGCTTGCTCATCCTGTCCCACATGCTAGGGACAAATATGTAGGCTTAGGGCAGCATAAAAACCCCTTCTTTGAGGAGATTTACACAAAAGCCTGGTGTGTAGGAGATAGGAGGTGGGCTTGGGTTGGAGCCCTGCTGACCACACTCACCCACGGCCCTTCCACAGCCACCGTGAAGGGCAATGCAGAGTTGGGGCCAAAACCACTTTCAGGCCCGAGACTCCCAGTCCACATGGGCTACTGAGTAGTTTATATTGTATGTAGATCAATTCTATCTAAATGAATGCCTTTAAAAAAGAAATTTTATTGTAAGCTCAAGGGGAATTTGGTAAAATGACCTATAAAAGTAAAAAAGGAAAAAAAAAAGAAGAAATGTATTGTGCTCTAGGTTCTTATGGGTGCCAACTCTCTGTTCAGATGAGGAATTCAGGTCGTTGAACGAAACCAGCACCAGGCTGAACACCCGTGTTGGTGTCATCACGACGTGGAGAGGAAAGGAGGGAGTGTCTTCATGACATGGCTCTGTGTTCTCCAACACTCCAGGAGCCCCCCCCCCACCTACTTTCTCTAGAACATCACCCCAGGGAGAGCCCCATGTTTTGGGAAACACCACCCAGGAAAACTGCTGGCATGGGGGTTGAGGGGAAAACCTGGGCCTTCTGACATTCATGGCATGATCTGACAACAGAAGTCAATTCTGTCCATAAAGCCAGAACAGGGAGGGGTCATTTAGCCCATTGTAGTCTTCCCCAACTCTTCCTCTCCCTACCACCTCTGTCTCCTGAGAATGGATTAGAGCAGGTCTCCAGGTGGTGGAAGACATACTTTTGCAGGTCATAGACTCTTGGGGTTTTAGAAGTCACCATGGCTTCATTAACTGTATAATGCTTGAGTTCTTCTCTCATGTTCTTGGTGGTGGGAGAAGGTCTGGGGTCATTGAGCAGAAGTAATTGAGCAAGCATATCCATGGCAATGTGGAGCCCTCATCAGGATGGTGCCCTTGCAACCCTCCTGCCCATGGAGGCACTAGTAGCCAGCAGACGCCACCACTGTGGTCTCAGGGCAGCTTCAAAGAGACCAGGCTGGCTAGTATCCAGGGCAAGTGTGGCACTTGCTGCCCCTGCCAGCTCGGGCCCTTGACCTAATTCAACACCCAATTGTGTCTACACCCAAGAAAAACAAATGTAGATACTTTGCACCTGTCAGCATCATTAATGTTGTTGTGATCGCTCATTAAAATGGTTTGTTTGCACTGGGTTGCCTTGGCTGTCTTACCCTAATTAAACAGTGGAGCAGAATCAGGGGATAATTTGCTTGTGGGCTAGTTGAAGACATCACTATGATCTATTTCACTCTGGCTGGGTTTGAAGGTACCATTTTGCTTTTAGTCGCCATGCATGCCTCTCCCTGGAGAGTCTTATGTTTACTTGTTGCTTTGGACTTCTTCCAGGTGAGATGAGGATATGATCATGCTATTGTTACCCTCACTATAACTCAATTCACTGCAAAAAAAAAGTGTTGCCGGTAAACTCTAGGGAGAGAAATGAAGAACAGGCAAAATGTCTTGAAATAATGTGGTAACTTGGCTTCAACTTTTTTTTTAGAAGAGCAGAAACATTAATGTCTGGCCTTTCTTGGATGTTGATTGTGAAAAGGCACTGCACCAAGAGTTTTAAAGATATTGTCTCATTTCATTCTTGTAAGGTGGGAGCCATTATTATCCCTGTGTTGTAGGTAAAGGAATAGAACTAGGGAGGTTGTCAGGTGCTACACAAGGACCCATGGTTAGTGCCTGATGAACCTGGAACCACCTCTTAGAACCAGTGGCTCTCTCCAGGAGCAGTGATCTGTGTCCCTGCGTGGGTCATCCCGGAAAGTAGATGTTCACACAGATTACAACCTCACTTGCCAATGGTTAGTAAATTTGAGTCTTTGGGGGATATCAAGATAGAGGACTTTACAAAGTAAAGCACACTTGATCATTGATTACATTCATTCATTTCTGCAGTAGGTATCTCCTGAGTGCTTATTCTGCTTCAGGCTCTGTGGTAAGTGCTGGGAACCAGAGGATCCATTCAGACAAATAGTGCCTGTCCTCAAGAGTTCACAGCTCTGAAAGGAGAGGATCCTGAGAGAGAACTATAGTTAGTTCAGATGTAAGCTCTGTGTGTGTGCGCAAGCATGTGCAGGAATCAGCGTGAGCACGTGTTATCTTGTGAATAAAAAGCCTGTGTGTGTGTGTGTGTGTGTGTGTGAGAGAGAGAGAGAGAGAGAGAGAGAGAGAGAGAGAGAAAGAGAGAGAGAGAGAGAGAGAGGGAGAGAGAGAGATTCCTGATCAGGCAAGCTTATTGGTCCTTGACACTGATCTAATGTTATTGGTCCCAAGGTCCTGTCTCTTCCCAATGCTTGGAATCCTCCTTATGGACTTCAAAGAGGAGAGATCAATGCTTTTATACATTGAATTATGCCAACCATACACATTTTATTAATTTATGGAAATGTCAGATTGCTTTAACTATTATACTGAACTTCTGTCCTGCAATAAATGGCTTAATTTCCTTCCAAGGATAAAGCACTCCAGTATTTTCGGCTGACCAATTCAGCTCAGGGCGCTCTAATGTTTTCTGTCTACTCAGAGGACACATACTTCATCAGGATGACTCTGGGGTAATGACACCAAAGGCCCATTTCTAATGATTGTCACTGTCTTGGCAAAATGCATTCCATATATTAAGGCTGAGGTCTCTCACCGAACTGGGTGCATCCTCTGGGGGAATAAAGGACCTTTTCTCTCGAGCTTTCCTCTGCTTGTGACTTGGGAAGAAATATCTCCCAGTGCAATGTCAGGATTGAAAACAGCCCCTAACATGGGGAAGATGGCCCTGGTCCTAATACACTGGAAATATCAAAATACGGAGGACTATCTGCAGACATGGCTAAAGGCTGTTAGAAATATCAACAAACCCTCTTGAAGAGCAACAGATCTGCATTTACCATGGATCTAAGGAAGCTGGAGTTTCAGTGCCACAGTAGAGCCCTTAAATCTAAATTTCTATCTACAGTGTGGCATTCTCTTTCTTAAAGAATACCCCCCCCCATACCAATTTCAATTAACACAAGACCCAGTGACACCTGGATCTGGGCTTGGGGAGATGAATGTCAGGTGGGAATGGAGAGTCCACTGTAGACAGTGTTGGGATTTTGTGGGGGAGAAGATTGAACAGCGAAAATGTTGTAGGGTAGCAGGACATATTAGCCCCCAAAATGCCGCTTTGACATAAGGATTGTTTCGAGCTGAAGACAATTGAGAAGAAGCAGATTTAAAAAAAAAAAAAAAAGCTCCCTGCCCTCCCTCTGTCTGCCTAGAAATACCCTTGAACGAGAACATCAATTTATGAAGACTCCCTCTCCCCTCTGAACTAGGAAGGACAGAAGTTAATCACCAGAGACACTGGGCCCCGATCAGCACCAGAGACAGCACCAGAGGTGGCTACACAACAGGTCTTACCAACCACCCCTTGTCTTCCACTCCCCCTGCCCTTGCCGGCCCACAGCTTGCCGGCCTAGCGACTCAAAGCCCTCTTCATTTGCCTTGTCACTTCTCCACAAATGTATTTCTCTATTGTTAAAGCTTTATATAAGCCTGAGTTCTAATCATGGGTTTTGGTTACTCATCATTGGCCGCCCTCATGTGTGTGTGCAGGGGTGTGTGTGTGTGTGTGTGTGTGTGTGTGTGTGTGATGCATATGTGTTATTAAGCTTCTGTCCTTTTTTCTTTCCTTCCTCAGTCTTCTGTTAATCTAATTTACAGAGCCCCAGCCACAGAATCCAGGAGGGACAGGGGAAAGACCATTTACATCTTTACAGCTTCCAGACTTGCAGTCTCTAGGACTCTAACCTTCTCAGGAAGAGGGAAGCAAGCCTACTTATGACATCATTATGGTTTCTTAACACAGCCGCACAATGGACAAAGTCCAAATCAGTGCTTCTCCACCAACCTCTGCAGCAGAATCACCTGGGAAGATTTCAGAAGTCTCATGCACAAGTCCCACCCAGACCAAGTGAGTCAGAATTCCCGTAGGTGGTGATCCCTCTGTGTAGCACACACAGTCATGGGGGGTTCTTATCCTTGCCAAATGATGGTGTCTCCTGGAATGTTTTAAAAATGCAGATGCTTGGGCCACATCCCTGCCCATATCAATCCAAATCCCTGAACTTGGATCCAGGTGCCTTCATACATAGACTTCCCAGAGCTTTAGGTGATTCTGAGGAATATCCAAATTATGAATTATTGGTCTAAGCAAGTTAAGTGTGAGGTGGGGTGAGGGACATATAAAAAGATGTTTAAAGGTGGGGGAGGGCAGAATAATTCAGGGAAGGCTTCCTGAGAGGTGCAGTCAGGTCAGTCTTTAAGGGAATAATGGGCTGTGTTGACATAGTGAAGGGAGCTCTTTTTCGTAATAGTCAGGGACTGCTCAAATTAATATAACAATCAGGATAAAGGTTAATTGGATGAAACTCACAGTTTCATCACTGAACAGAATACACCATTCTTCGCTGAATGCTCTGACAGTTCTGCAGACAAGAGAGAAACACCATGAGCACCACCTTGAAACAGTACAGGGCATGGAATGGAAATACTAATGATGAGGGTGGGTTGTCAGATGATAATGGGAGAAAGTCTCTATCAAGCCATGGTTCTGACAACTGGATATAGTGGTGGATGTATCCTTTTTCAACCAAATAATGAGTAGATGGTCTAGATCCTTTTCCCTACCCTTGAACGAGAAGCTGCAGGAAGAAGTCCTAGTAGCTCTGAGGCTCTTGGCTGTGCAGACAAGAACTCATCCAGTATGCAAATCATGAATTTTGTGTTTACCGGCCAAGGGGAACAACTAATAGGATATGCCACCTTGGCAAGATTTTGTTGCTTTGATCTTTAGAATTTTGGGAAATCTTAGGTCCGTGAATGGTGGACCCCTTCTCCAAGCCTACTCAGGTAGGATGTAGAAATCAAGAAAGTGTTTCGATTTTGGGCAGTCCAAGAGTTAATTTCCATTGGTGTTATCTTGTCTCTACTTTACTACCTTCATCATTCACTATTCATCAGGTTTTTTTTTAATAAGACAACTTGAGTATCAAAATCAAGAGAGGTAGTCAAAAATATATTTTGATTGAGAACATTTGAAGGAGAGGCTGAGTTCTTTGTTATGGAGGGTACTGAGGCATGTGTGTGAGGCATCTGGGGTTACTATGGTTTAAGAGGGCATCAGCTGAGGTGAAGAAGAGAGGGTTGTAAGATATCTTGATCAAACATTTCTGGGAAGAATGTTTTCCTGCCCTCATCTTCCTTTCTCCCAGAGAATGCACAAAAACAGTGATGCCTTTAAGAGCAGTAAATGTATCTGTGGTGCTGATAAAGATAAAAATAAGTAGGGCGAGAGATCATTCACCATCTTCTGATGAGTCCCAGCTCGGGTTTGATAACAAGCTGGTGGAAACTGCCATTGTTGTAAGAAATTAAGAATGAGCTCCTTAGCTGAGCAATTTAAGCTGTTCATATGAAGATTATGACTTCCCAGATTTAGGAGGCAAAGGATCTTGTGTTCTGTCCAGCTCATTTTTTCTGATCCTTATCAGGTGTTGATAAAGAAATTCTGCAAGTGACTTATGGTGTGGGGATGATGACAGGGAATGATTTTCTCAGCACTGGTAAATGAATATGACCTATAAGAAAAATACTCCAGGTTATGTTTACTTGGGGAAATAAATCTCTCCTGCGCCTATCTTTCTTCTCTGTCTAGTCAGGGGAGAATTCGCTTTCTGTCTCATTTTCCTCACATTTCCACCCACTCCTAACCTCTCTGGCTAAAAGTGAATGAGAAGTACACTCCCAGCCTCTGGCTTCACCCATTCTGACTGAATCTATCATTTCAGAGAGCAAGCCTGGATTTGCCTGGAGTGTAGACTGTCTCTGCCAAGTGTCCCTCAGCCCTGGGGTGGGGGCAAGTGTGGCATCTCTGGGCTCTGAGAAGGTGCTAACTGTGAGTCCTGTTGGAGTGGAGATCCTCTCATGGCTCTGGGGGTCTGTCTGAGTCTCACCGCCCTCACATCACCATCAGGATCCTTCGAGAGTAAACCCAACATCCAACCAACAGAGACTCAAGCACAGATCCTTACTCCAATGGCTCAAATCTCTCACTAATAAATAAAATGGTGGTTTATTTCTCAAAACTTATTTTGATTTTCCATGCTTTTCTTTGGAAATGGCCTCTGTGGGTCCATGTTACATGGGTGAGTGTGAGCACCCTAGGCTTCTGGTTGGAACCTTCCTTCTTATGCAACACTTGAGACACATGGGCTGTCCATTGGGTCTTTGGTGCTGGTGCTGGACTGGAAGCTTTCCATCTCTCCCTCACTTAGTCACCACTTCTGTCATGGTCTTGCTCCCCACACATGTCACTTCTGAGGACACTGAAAGACAGGACAGTGAAAAATTTTGTCCAAAGCCACACAGCTGATGAAACAAGAGTTAGAGTGCCAAGTCCTGTTCTGATGCACCTTGAGGCTTCTCTTTCAGGACTGTGCCAGTCATACATGGGGTCCTCCCCTCATCAATCCCCAGACTTCAAGCTCTGATAGTCCTTCAAGAAAATCACAATCATTCAAGCCCAAGAGATGTCTTTTTTTTTCTCAACTAAAGGATATGGGTGCAATGTGGATTAGACCAGTAGGACTCACCTTCATGATGGTGGGCTAACTTCTGAGCCCCCCACCAACATCGCAACATAGAACGGAGTGCCAGGAGGCAGCTCCTGAGACACTCACCTGAGGGGTACACCATCCACATCCTCATGAGTGTGCCTGTGGGCCCCCAAATGGATGACACCAAAGCCATGGGCTCTGCCTAGGAGAGGTAGACTCCAGGGAACAAGCCGACAAGGCTTGAGTGCTCTAATTGCCTGGCTTTATTCACATGGAGTCTAGAAGAGGAAGCTTGCTTGCCATTTGGCCAATTTCCAGAACTTTCTTCCTGCAATGTATATAGCATTTCCTCTAAAAATTACTCACCTGGGGCTTTTGATGTTTTTTTTGTTTTGTTTTGTTTTGTTTTGAGGGATTGTCTGTGTTAATGGCTCATTCTCCTAGTTTCCCACAGCTCATCTGTGAGTAAAGTCAGACTTTTTGAAAACATTTTACTTGGAGCCTATCGACACACCTGTAAATTGTGTGCATTGTCCTCATGCAACCACGGTATCACACTATCTCCTCAACACTTATCAAAGGGAAGTATAAGCAATGTTTGAAAATATTTTTATTTCCTCCCCAAGGCAACAGTCAGACATTACCTGTTATGTTAAGCTTGTCTTTTTCATTAGGATTTATGGGCATTCCTCCTGGAAGGTGGCTCCAAGTTTTTCTCTACCAACGTTTTTATGCATTCCTTGATCAGACAAATTCTGTGCTACATAAAAAATGTCCTTTTGGGCTTAGCTACCAAAATATTTAGCCCTAAAATTAGCGCTCAATTTCAGAAGCAATCTCATTCTAGATGTCTTGAATGGATAAATCTTTCTCTGTTTTATAACTTACAAAACAATAAATTTAAAAATATATATTCACTTCTTTGTATTTAAAAAAAATAATGCCTGTGGTAGAATATTTGCAGGATGCAGAAAAGAAGAATGAGAGGAAAAGTAAGCTCCCACTCATGGATACCCACTTCTCACCAGCCCTTTCCCCCATCATCGTACAAGTTCCTGGTGCAGACGGACACCTGATATGCACATGTGGGACATATCAGTGGATGGACTCTCCCCACCATCAGTTCTTCCAGCCCAGTCTGTCCACCTCATCCTCCTTTTCCTCTGTCCCTGCTCCTAAGTCAGTGGAAGATATAGTTTTTCCTGGCTAACAGTAATCCCTCTGCACATTCTCAGGCTTCTATTTTTCCCTCTCTGTTCACCTTCTCCAGGACTTTAATACCTAATTAGTCTCCCTCTTACACATTTTCAGCCAAGTCCCTTCTCATCAGGATTTGAACATGAGGGGAGACTATTTCATCTTAAATACAATTACTTGGACCCCACATTTTCTCCTGCTGTTACCATAAATCCCTGCCACGTGCTGTCACTCTTTCCAAAGCTGCCTCCACCATTCTATCTCCTTCTCAGCTTCCAATCATGGTTTAAACATGGAACACTGGCTATGGCTCTTGTCTGTGCTCACGTTGCTGGCCAGAACCCTCATCTGGTGGGAGCTGCTGCCAAAGCTCAGCCTTGCTCAGGTGGAAACTGGCACTCCTCAGTGCTTGCCCCTTTTCAAAATCCCAGCCCTCGGTTCTGGGGAAGTCATCCTTGGATGGATAATTCCATCAACTTTCATGGCTTTAATTCCCATTGATCTCACAGAAGACACCCAGATCTACATATCTATCCAGACAGACCCTGAGTTACAGATGTGTGTATCTCTGGATGTCAGGGTTGGCCATGCGGGACAGAAGATCACCATGTGTGATGCAGATACAACTGCATGCCCCATGTCCCCTCTCTGTTTAGACCCACACCGTTGGCAACAGCAGCCTCCAAACTCATGACAGCAATGGAAGACAGGACTGGATGATCAAGCAAGATGTTTTAAGAGTCGAGGTGGATAGTGGCTGTTTTGAGCTGAATTGTGTTTCCCCCAGAATTCATATGGTGTATTGTCATATAGTGAAGTCCTAACCCCCAGTATGTCAGAGCATGACCATATGTGGAAGTAGGGTCTTTGAAGGGCCCCAGTCCAGTCTGGCTGGTGGGAACTCTTTTCCTGGCTCACAGATAGACTTTCTTGCTGCAGGTGTTTCCTCCTCCTATAGAGACATCAGTCCTCTTGGATCAGGTCCCCACATTCATTTCAACTTGGTTGTCTACTGAAGGGCCCCCCATCTTCAAATACAGCCACACTGGTGGTTAGGGTTCCTGTATGAATTCCAGGGGGACACAATTGGTCCACAGAGCCATCTGAAGATGGCCTACTGCCTACTACCTACTGGGCACTTGAAGGCCTTCCCCGTGCAAGAGTGTTGCTGCCGGGGGCCAGCCTCGGCAGAGATGTGGGTCCCGAACCACGGGATGTCTGGCAGGTGAAATAATGACACAGACACGGAAATCTCATGCAAGCTGACAGACCCGAGGTTAGTCAGGAGAGACCTATAAAGCAGGCTCAGGCTCACGCTCTGGCTTTTTAGCATTGGCTTTCTAGCTCTAGCTCTCTAGCTCTGGCTTTGGCCCTCTTGCTTTGCTTCTGTCTCTCTTGCTCTGTCTGCTTCTCTCTTTGCTGCTTTCTTTGCTTCTTGCTTCTCTCCTCGCTTTGCTTCTGTCTCTCTTTGCGGGCTCTCTTGCTTTCTCCTCTCAGGCTCTCTTGCCTTTTTCTCTCCTTTTCCTTTGCCTCTGGCTCTGCCTTTGTCTCTCTTGACTGACAAGGGTCCCAGTCTTTTATTATTCCCAAGTGAGGAAGTTGGGTGGTGCAGTTAAATCTTTAACTGCTTTTGCACCCACCCTAGAGACAGAATTAGTATTGTTAATGCAGGGTACAGAGTGATTGCTTAAACTCACAGAAGTTGAAACCATTGAGGCAGAGGGATCAAGGAATACAAATAAGAGATACAGAGATATGATTACCGGGAGGAGGATTAAATGGAACTATATGTCTTGGATAAGCACACCAAGGACATATTTCCCTGACCCACAGGGTACATGGCTTTCCGGATTCTAGGCGGGGGAAAGCCCAGAGGGGCTTTCATTCACATTCACAGATACCTCCACCAAAGTTTCCGGTGGCTTGGGCATGGAGGGAGGGGCAGATCACTCACCGTCCCTGACCCAAGGGAAGCCTGTAGTTCGTCATCCTGGGGCCAAGGAATGGCAGGCATTCCTGATGAAATGGTATGCATCTGCTAGCTTTCATAGTTATGCTACAATAACAAACAGCCCCAAACTCAGTGCTTATGAGTAGAAACGGTTACTCCCCCTTGCATCACATGGGTCTTTGCAGACTGGCTTCCACAGTTCCCCCATTCACATTGAGGAAGCTTTCCTGACCCAGATGCTGCATCTCAGTCTAGCACCAAGAAAAAGGAGGCAAGGCCAAACCATGGGATGGCAGATAAATTTCCACTTGGACCTGATTCACAACACTGCCTTTCACATTTCATTGGCCAAAGCAAGTCACATGACCAAGCCTGGCCTCACTGCGGATATACTCATCTCGTCTGGAGGAAGGGACATCAGGGCACCTGAAGATCAGGCCCTGTGGGGACAGGTAGCAGTTACTTTGTATAAATAATTGAAGTTATCAGATACTGCATACATGCATCTGGGAACTTGAATTCTAAAAAATAGTGAGGTGAGGGTGAACATGACTTAAGGGAACAATGGGTTCCAGGGCAGATCACCAAAAATCTATGCCATTTTGTAACCAGAGCATAAAAAATCATATAAATCCTTAAAAATCACCTATGCAGTAGGGATGCCTGGGTGGCTCAGTCAGTTAAGAGTCAGACTGTTGATTTTGGCTCATGTCATGATCTCAGGGTCATGGGGATCAAGCCCCATGTTGGGCTCCATGCTCAGTGGGGAGTCTGCTTGGGATTCTCTTTCCCTCTGCCCCCACTGCCCCTCTGTCTCTCTAAAAAAAAAATCACTTACACAGCTGACATATATTGAATGCTTATTAAATTAAATACTCAAGCAAATGCAGTGCTTGACCAAGGCAGCGAAGGTAATCTGACTGGTGTAGGTGAGACAGGGATCAAGCTGATGAGGATGTGGGCTCCCAATGTGCTGGGGCATGTCCTGGCTTTGCGAGCCAGCCCAGGTATTTGTGGTATTGTGCTTCCTTAGCACAATAGATCAGCACCTTACAGTAAGTGCTTCCCAGTAAGCTGGATGTGTGGCCCAATCTGGGCCAGGGGAGAGGCCAGTGTAGACAGGCATGTGTAGACAGTGTGTTCTTCCATTAGGGCTGCTCGCAGCTGGCAGGTGTCCCATCCAGCTGTTCTTACTGCTGAATGGTGCAGAACTGGTATGATAGGAAGATTGATCCTAACCAGACTGCCTTCCATAATATCCTGACTTTGCCTTCTCTCTCAGCAATCACGTATGGTTGACTGGCCAGTGCAGAAACATGGATTCTCCCAAACAGAATGCCAGCCTACTCTTGTTGATTCCTGAAGATGGCAAAAATGTGGTACATTGCTTGAGAGCCTTGAAAACCAGACAATGGAAAAAATAACAGGGAAAACCAGCATTTTTGGTTGGGGCCTGATTCGGGGCTATAAGTCTTCCCTGGGTTTGAGTCCTGCAGGATGTTCCCCTTATACGTTGGTGCAGATATTGGTGACCTGTCCACTCGGAAGCCCGCCATTCTTCCTAAAGGGAATGGCTTGCATTTACTGAGCACTTTCCACATGCCTGGTGTTATTGCAACCATCAGACACAATTTATAACAACTTCGGCATTTTTCTTGTTTTATATAGGAGGACACTGAAGCGAGGAAAATAAATTTGAATTTTAATTACTTCCCAAGAAATTAATAATAAGAGGAGGTGTGTATTCAAAAATGGATATGTCTATATTTCACTTACTGCCTATGGTAGGCAAAGCCCCTGGAAGATGGACACAACCAAATCCCCCAATTTGTACATATGTCACTCACACGGCAGAAAGGACTCTGTGGACGTGATTATGGTCATGGACTTTAAGGTAGGGAGATTATCCTGGATTACTCAACTGGGATCAATCTAATCACAGGAGCCCCAAAAGAAGAGAACCCCTTCAGACAGGAAGTAGAGGAAGTTAGAAGGGATGTAGCAGAAGTTGGAGTTCATAGAGGTTCCAAGGGCAGGAAGGATTTGATGCAGCATTTCTTGTTTTGAGATCCAGGGGCCAAAAGGACTGTAAAGAGATTTCTAAGAGGTACTGGTGGCCCCAGCAACCGGAATGGACCCTTCCCAAGCTTCCAGCTGACCCCTTGATTTCAGCCTTCTGAAGCTCAGAGTGGAGAGAACAGCCGAACCCACCCAGACCTCCAGTCTCTGGAGCTGTGAGAGAGCAGGTGTGCATAGTTTTAAGCCATTAAGTGTGTGATGATTTGTTAGAGCAAAGATTGCTAACTCACATAGTATCACTGAAAATGCTTTAAGAGAACACTGGACCATAGGACACCTCCCAACTCCAGACTCCTCTTGGACCCCCTTCCTCTCCCCTCCACCTTCTTCTCTTGCCTTCCCTCTCTTCTTCTCTTTCCTCCCCAGAGACCTGGTGGGTGCTTTTATAAGAAGGATCTGGGCATATGCATTTCAACCTGTTCTCCTATCTCTACTCTGGGATCTTTCTATCCATAGGGAATATTCATCCCCATGCCCTGTAGAGGGATCCTGCAGATGTCACTCTCTAAGTGGATGAATTTAATTTCTTCGGTGAAAGGTTAGCAAGTCCATTATGACTATAGATCTAAAGTTTTATCCTCAAATCTAGCTATTACTAGTGATAAAACTAGCATATTAATTTCCATCTGTCTGACTTTTGCCTCTGACTCTCAATTGATTCAGAACCCAGAAAAACAGAAGCTATTTATTAACCCTCTAAAATCCAAACACATCTATCTGGTCATATCTTTTCCATTTACTCTGTGCATCACTTAAACTTTTTAGGAGGACATTTAAGGCCCTCCGTGGTCTGACACCATATAACTCTTCAGCCCGGCACTAAATAATAAAAATAGAATGTAAACTACAAATATAATTTTAAATATTACAGTAACTACATGGAAAAGAAGTAAAAAGAAGCAGGTGAAATTAATTTTAATAATATATTTTATTTAACCTCATATATCTGAAATATTGCTGTTCCAGCATGTCAGCAACATAAAAATAGTTAGTGAGATACTTTGCATCCTACTTTTTGTACCAAGACTTTGAAATTAGTGTGTATTTTACACCTATGATGCATCTCAGCCTGGACCATTTCGCAATTCAGGTGGTCAGCAGCTCTATGTGGCTAGAAGCTACCTCCTGGTACAAGTCTAGCATCATGTAGTCATTTCGCACTCCAAACCTACTCTCCAACAAGACCTTGACCTCTCATTTGCCCATTGTTCTATACTTTCTTCTGACTCTTGTTTCCTTGGTTGGAAATATTCTGTCACCTGTCTTCTATTCTGGATACTTCCTACTGATGGTTTTGAGCCCAGATTCCTCTGGGAAGTCTTCCCCCAATTGGTTAATCAGTTGTCTTTGAGTGGCTAGAGGATCTTGTAACTACATTCTCATGGAACACATTAAATTTTGCTCCATGAGGAGGTTCCACTCCCATTTAGCAAACCCAAGGATATGAAATGGCTTTATTTCTAATGAAACCTAAAGAAGTTTCCAAAATCAAACTCTTTTTTAAAGCCATTGAAGAGCTGAGGGTACAAAGAAACTTAAAAATAACTAAGCTCCTGGGTGGCAAATCCTTACAAGGTGAACAGAAGACCAGTTCGTAAAACAGCATCAGACCTGCCAAAGAGGGTCAGATTTGCCCAGGTGAGGAGAAAGTAAACCAAATCTAGTCAGAACTCTGGTTGGTTTTTGGATTTGAATTTGGAGACACCCAAACATTAGGATATTATTTTTCCCCTAAGTAGTATTCTTACATGAAAATGTTGCCAAGACACATGAAAAAATATTCATCATCACTAGCTATCAGGGAAATTCAAATCAAAACCACACTGAGATACCACCTTACACCAGTCAGAATGGCCAAAATTAACAAGACAGGAAACAACAAGTGTTGGATAGGCTGCGGAGAAAGGGGAACCCTCTTACACTGTTGGTGGGAATGCAAGTTGGTGCAGCCGCTTTGGAAAACAGTGTGAAGATTCCTTAAAAAATTAAAATAGAACTACCCTATGACCCTGCAATTGCACTACTGGGCATTTATCCCAAAGATACAGATGTAGTGAAAAGAAGGGCCATATGTAACCCAATGTTCATTGTAGCAATGGCCACAATCGCCAAACTGTAGAAAGAGCCAAGGTGCCCCTCAACAGATGAATGGATAAAGAAGATGTGGCACATACATACAATGGAATACTATGCCTCCATCAGAAAGGATGAATATCCAACTTTTGTAGCAATATGGACTGGATTGGAAGAGATTATGCTGAGTGAAATAAGCCAAGTAGAGAAAGTCAAGTATCACATGGTTTCACTTACTTGCGGTGCATAAGGGATAATATAGAAGACAGTAGGAGAAGGAAAGTAAATGGGAACTAGGGTAATTCGGGGAGAGAAATGAAACATGAGAGACTTTGTACTCAGAAACAAACTGTGGGTCTTGTAGGGAAGGGGGTGGGAGGATGGGAGAGCCTGGTGGTGGGTACTGAGGGCACGTATTGCATGGAGCACTGGGTGTGGGACATAGACAATGAATATTAGAACACTGGAAAAATAAAATTAAATTTAAAAAAAAAAAGAAAAGAAAATGTTGCCAAGAAAGTAAAGGGTAGGGCCAGAGAAGGGAAATGAGCAAAATCTCCTGGTTTTGTGGTGCAGTCTTCTCTCTGGGTTTTGGATTCTGAAGAGTTGGGGCATTGTCATATTGTGAACATTCCATGCCCAGACCAGCAGCTTCCTGGTCCACAGAAGCCCACCCTCCAAGTACAGAGACCCAAGAACTTATGATTCTAAGCCCTAATAGTATCACAGCATTTGGTCATATGGTCCTTCTGGAGAGAGAGCTCTGAATTCACCAAAGAGAAACCAAAGCTTTAATAAATGCTCCAGTCAACATCTGTTAATACCACTCTCCACCCACTTGAATAGCCGAAATGAACACAGCAGACACTTCCAAGAACGCTCATAGATTGCTAAAGGGGGTGTAAAATGCTACGACCATCTGGAAAACCATTCTGTCTGCTTCATATGTATTTGAGTCTGCCGCATGACTCAATGATTCTGCTGCGAGGTATCAATATACGAGAAATGGAAATGTATATCCAGAATATCGACTTCTAAAGACGTCCAGAGAAGCTTTACTCTTTGTAGCCAGAAGCTGGAAATAATTCTAATGTCCATTTAGCAGGAAAATGGGGAGGAAAAAGGCAATGTGTAATGTTCATAAAGTGAAATACCATGTAGCAATAAAAAACAATAAACTACACATGCATGAAACTATATTGATGAAGCTCGAACACACGATTTTGAGCAAAAGGAGCCAAAGACAAAAAGAGGACATGTGTGATTTTATTTATAAGAAATTCTGGAGCAGGAGAACTCAGCTGTAATGACGATGACATCAGGATGAATTCTTTGGTCACACTCTTCAAATTGTACAGTTGAAATGGATATATTTATGGTACATAATACTATACGTCTATCAAGTTAATTTTTAAATGTCCCTTATAACCCCTAGTTGAGGGTTTCCCAACCTCAACATGGTTGGCATTTTGTTCTGTGTGAGGCTGTCTTGGAAGTATCCCTGGTCTCTATCCATGAAATGTCATTAACCCCACAATCCCACCCCCACCCCCATGATGGTGGTGACAGACAAGGAATGTCTGTACACATTGCTGAACATCACTGGAGGGGAGGAACATGCCTTTCTAATACTCTCTTAAGTTCACTTGCAAATTAAACTCACAAAAGATAGATTAAGAGAAGAAAAAACCAAGAGAATTTATTTACATGTGCGACATACACATATGTCAGAGAATTCAATGATGTGTGACTCAGAGGGTCTAAGAATTTGGTGCTTATCTACTGTCTTAATGGGTGGAGGAAAGAGAGGAAAAGGGAAAAAAACCAGTATTTTTTAAAAGATAAGTGGATTTCTAGGAGAATAAATGAGTAAGAAAGCTTGTCTACATAGTTATGAATGACCTTTCCATATGCTTCAAGACCGTAAAACTCCCCTGGAGAGGGGATTTGGGGTAAGTTTTAT
This sequence comes from Spilogale gracilis, assembly GCA_004023965.1. Taxonomy (NCBI): domain Eukaryota; kingdom Metazoa; phylum Chordata; class Mammalia; order Carnivora; family Mephitidae; genus Spilogale; species Spilogale gracilis. Next base: position 92,997 of record PITA01003577.1, read on the forward strand.
TTGTGTTCTCCCTTCTGGAAGTAGATCCACCCTTAAGAGGAATTTATGGCACTTTATTCCCCCAAAGTTGCTACTTTTAGTCAGATAAGAAAGTTCCAAGAAGGCTTTTATTCTTACATCTATTTAACCTTAAGCGCGTCTAGTTTAGAACACTCTTTATACCAAAGTGGTCTATGCTGGGGTGGCCTGTTCTGATCTCTTTTATATCCTCCAGTGCAAAATTGCCCTGCTGGTTGAAAACCACTATGCTAACTTAGCTTTCCTTGCTTAGCCTATTCATTCATTGATTCATTGATTCATTCAGCAAAGACTTGTCGAGTTTTGCCCCACATTGGGCATTGATATGAACATCTAGAGACACATCAGGGAACAAAAGAGAAAAATATCCCTGGCTCTTACATGCCAATGGACTTAGAAAGACACATTTTAAATAAGCATTTACTTAGAATGGACAAAAGATAAAGTTGAGCTGAAAAAGGAGGATTCAGAGTGCCAGCGATGGAGTTTGGGTTGCCATTTTTAAAGCATTGAAAAGGGACAATTAAGCAAAATCTTGAAAAAGGTAATCACATCAGCCATGCTGTTATCTAGGGGTAGAATCGCCCAGGAAGAGGGAAAGGAGACAGTTCATGCAAAACACTCTAAGTCAAGCCCGTTGTGTCATATACGCAAAGAGGGGCCCAGATTGCCTGGAACAGACTGAAGGCAGAGGAGAAACACATGTAGCCAAGTCAGAGAGGACAAGGCAGGACAAGATCCTGAGGTTCTTGTGGGTCTTTCTAATACTGTGATTGCTTGTGCAGGGTGATAACAATAGGGTGATGAGAAGGGATCAGATTTGGGTTGTATTTTGAACATAGAGTCAATGAAATTTGCTGATGGGTTGAGTTCATGCCTCAGGGGAGAGACTGTGTCTGTCTTGCTCACTTTGTGGTCATTCAATAAATCGATGGATGGACAGATGGGTGGGTGGATGGGTGGGTGGATGTGTGGATTGTGGAGGGAAGGTTGAATGTAAAACTGTATTGAAGAATGGCTGGTGGATGGATGAATGGATAGATGGGAGGACAGATAGATGGATGGCCCGTAAGCTCTGAGATTTGTCGTAATGATCAAATATATTATATATGAAGCCAGTAGCAGAGGGCCTGGTACTTTTTAGCCACTCAATAAGTAAATGCTTTGTTCATTTTTATGTCTTGATGTTTTGTCATTTTAAATAAGGATGCCACTGAATGTCACTCATTGAGAAGGACATCAGTCACTTTATTTCCAGACAAACTAAAATTAGAACCACTCTCCTCCCTGCCTGCAAAGACCCTTTATTCCAACAGAACAAACAGGTTCTGAGCAGAGTTGAGTTCCTCCTACGTCCGGATCAGTCATACAATCAAGGCACAGTTGCTGACTGCAGCCTAAATGTGGAAACTTCATGCCAGGTAATCAGTCAGGCAGTGGGAATATCACCGTTGGATGTGGGCTCCCCGCCGGGTCCTGCTCCCGCGGCTATGAATAAGAACATCAGGACTTGTTTTGGCTTGTAAAGTGAGCCCATTGGAAGCAGAAGCCACGGTCGCTGGTGAAATCTAATAAATATAAGGTACAATTCTAGAGTAGCATGTTGCTACAGATAAGCTTGCTTTGAATAGAAATGTCCACAGCATGTGATCAGAATCCTCAGGGCAGAGTTTACCCTGAAACCACAAGGACACAGGGCAAGGACACAGTCCAGCCCCTGTATCTTCACAAAGCAGCCCAGGTAGACGTACAGCTCGGGAACACAATGCTTTGTCTTGAAGGTAGTCGTTGTTATCTCGTACACAGGACCCTGACTTAGAGGGTTTTTTTGTTTTTGTTTTTGTTTTTTAGATTTTATTTATTCATTTGACAGAGAGAGATCACAAGTAGGCAGAGAGGCAGGCAGAGAGAGAGGAGGAAGCAGGCTCCCTGCCGAGCCGAGAGCCCGATGTGAGCCTTGATCCCAGGACCCTGAGATCAGGACCTGAGCCGAAGGCAGAGGCTTTAACCCACTGAGCCACCCAGGCGCCCCTGACTTAGAGGTATTTCTACGGATTAATGTTCTCTCTTCTACATGTCAAGATGACACCAGTGATTCATTCCTTTGTAGAAAAAAATAATGTGCTTCTAAGGAAAGCTGTATGGCCTCTACCATGCCCTTCTGCGTTATCAGATTCTAGCCCTGACAATTATCTTCGCGGTATTTTGCAACCATTTAAATGGTAGTTACCTGATAGCAATATAAATTAGTGGTAGTGGTTTAAACTGATGTCCTCCCTCTTTGAAAAAAACAACTGTGTCTCTATTTGCCACTTACCTTAACATTTCTTTATTAGATGTAAATTTGTGCTGTTCGAGTTTTCCCTTGAACTGAATATAATGTCTGCCTGGTTCCTTCATATCCTATAAGCAAAATAAGATCTTTAACTAGTATTCTTTTTTCTATGTGTGTGCTTGTCATGATTTAGTCTTTTTCTCAGAATCACCTTGTCACACATTCCACAAATAGAGCAGGTACGCACCGAGAACTGTGCTAGGGACTAGGATTACAATGACCAAGAGACATTTCTCCACCATGGTAGAGCAGGCTGGTAGAGGGCTGCTGGCTTCTCAGTAACACCTGCAGACCATGCACCCCTGAGCTTACTTCCTGAGCACGGAGGCCAGCCTTCTCTTCTGAATTCATGTCCCCCGTGGCTGACAAAGACCATTATGTGGCTGTAGTCATATGGACTATACATAATTCTGTATGCTGCTTTTAAAATATAGTTAACGGTTAAGGAGAGCAGCGTGTGCTCATTTATGGAAACTTGGGGGAGTCCAGAGAAGCATGAAAAAGAAAAAGATAATCCATAATTCTCCCCCTCATAAATACAAAAATCCTTCATATTCTCACCTCTTTTCTTGACCACCTAGCAGATGCCTCCACTTTCTTCTTCCCCAGAATTCTTCATAGGATTGTCAGGATCCTGATTCTCTGCTTTTGCATCCCACACTCATCTTCTGATACTAGTAGACATGGCTATTTACACTGAGTAAACATTAAAGGAGAGTCACCTGCTTCCAAAGGCAAGAAGTACTGCAAATAACAAATTCACGTGCATTTCCCCAACCCATCTGTTAACTGTTTAAAAAGAGGAGTCATCAGATGGTTTTCGTTTCAAAATTGAATCAATGAATACTCTACTCTCATATTCCTTCAAGAGACTATAAAAGTTAACAGAGGAGCACCTAAGATTTATAGTAAGTGCGAAAATGACTATAATATGATATAATCTTGATGTGATGAGCTGCACTTAGTATTTCTGAAGTGATGACTACACAGAGTCAGAAATGGACCCAGCCAAGCATGAGACCGTTGTTGCCCATAGTACATGTGTTCTGAAGAAGTCTGCCCGTTTCTATGGTTTCGTGGGAGCAGGTATGAGAATGGCCAAATTGTAAATGGATATGTGGGCAGGTACAACCTGCCTGGTCGGGGATATTAAACACAGATCTTTAAATGAACGAAGGTATGGGAGCAGTTCCATTCTCAGCTTGTTCTGAGATGATTATCCAAGCTAATATGTTGGGAATGTCTTTAGTAAGTTAAAGTTGAGGCTAGAACACATCTGAATGCATATTTCATTTTTATTAAATTTTAAACCTGCAGCATCTCTGAGGTCCCTGGGTGCCGTCCTGGCATTCCACAGACCACAGATGGAAGATAAAATTGATGGAACAAATTTGGCCATTGTTTTGGAAATACAGGAGGAATGGAACAAAAACAGGTGTTTTTATTTGTTTGCTTTTTAAATGTTTTCTTATTTCACGAAAGAGTCCATCTGACCTGAAAGGTAAATGATATCCTATAGGATAATATCTTCAGGTATTATAGAAGCAGATAAAGGAAACTCAGCCAGTACTTGTCAAAATGTAATCTAATTTTGCTTCTCAGTTTGGGGTCAAGAGGACAGATTTCTTTAAAGCCAGGATTTCTTGTTTCTGGAGTTCTCCGTTGTGATGATCTGGTTGTTGTGACGGAATAAATTGTATATAAATAATATGCTTTCTGAGCATTTATAATTCACACAGTACCTTTCACTTACTGCACTTGAGACAGCTTTGTGAGGCACAATTTTGAAAAGCAACAAACATTTACCTTCGAAACCCTGTGGACGTTGCAGTACTCCATTTCAGAAGAAATGGAGCACAGAAAAGATTGCACCCAACATGATTCTTTTCTTCCTTTATCCTTGACCAGACTCCCTTGACCCACTTTTTTAAATAATAGTTTTTTTCCCCAGGTACATCTAGATATAAATAACTTTTCATTAATTTTGTCTGATACACTCCTTTGAACTGCATGACCAGAATGGTTTTTCAAGGTAGGATTTTTTCCATTATTAAATATTTCTTCTCAGTGATTCTGGCCTCTTCCCACCCTCCCCACACCCATACATGCACAGGAAAGGACCATGATTTTCAGATAATCTGGAGTACCTGTTTACCATCTCCTGTCTCCTCATGTTGAACTGCATGCCTTCTTCCTCGGCATCCTAGGTGACCAAGTATTTCCTCCACATCATCTGTTGGATTTTCCATATGTCATTTTTATTTTTTATTTTCTCCAGTGCTGATTTTGATTTTACTGTTGGATAAGTTTTTGTGAATTGTGAAATGTAGCATACCCACAAAAGCGTGGGTGAAAATATTTATGAACAATTAAGAGATCCATTATAAAATGAATATTCGGGGGTGCCTGGTTGGCTCAGTTTTTGGCTCTGTTTTTGGTTCAGATCATGATCTCAGGGTCCCGGGATCGAGCCCCACATCAGGCTCCCTGTTCAGTGGGGAGTCTTTTTTACCCTCTCCCTTTGCTGCTACTCCTGTTTGTTCTCTCTCTCTTTCTCAGATACATAAATAAAGTCTTTTCCAAAAAATAAAATGAACATTCACTTTTCCATGACTGAGGCCAAGAAATAGAACATAATCATAAACCAAACTCCCTCACTCATGTTTGTTTTTTTTTTTCTTCTCAATCCAGTGGATCGAACTCCTTTGGATAACCACATTCTCAATTTGCTATAAACCATTTCCTTGGCTTCCTTGATCGTTTTCCTTTACTACCTGGTTATTCTTGTACTTATTTTTGTCAGTTTTGAGACTTTAGACAAGTAGAACAATACTCAGCATATTCTCCTCTGACTTTGTTGTTTTTCTCCACATAATATAAATATTTATCCACGTTGATGAATATGCATAGTTGATCATCCTTACTGCAATACAGTCAGGGTGTGCTGGTAAGTCTTTAATAACTGGCTCTCCAGACATCAAAAGCCCTGGTTTGTACCCTTTGCCCATTTCTGTAGTGTAAATACTTCTACCATGGCTGATTTCAAGCTACTCACTTGTAAAGTCTCTCCAAGCAGATTTGGGAAGAAAAGTGCACATTGGCTCTTGCAAGACAGTATGAGCTAACTCCAGTCCTCACTGCAACTATTTCAATATAAGAATATACAACTTATCTATCCATTCTGTAGTGGATAGACATTTGATCATTTTCAAACTTTTACTGTCAAAAAAAAAAGTTTGGATATGCTTCCTAGTACATATGTGCAACTTTCTTCATGACCTGAACTTGGTCATAGGGTATGCACATGCTCAATTTTATAGGACATTTTTCAGGGACAATGGTGCTTATCAATAATTCTGTCTGCTTCCCCACATTCTGTAGCCCCTTGCAGTTAGGTGTCTTGTGAAAAACTTCAAAGAACCAATAGTTGTGAGTGGAAATGACTTGTGTCAGTTGGTCAAACAATAGAAGAGACACACACTTTTGATGAGAGTTTCAAAATAAGGTTCCACTCTTTTCAATAGGGTTTCGAATAGGTTTCACTTCATTATGGCAAGGTTCAGAGGCTTCTGTTGTTGAATCTTTTCTCTGGAAATTTTTATATTGTTGTCAGATCTACTTCTAGGTAGTTTATATTTGGGATACTATTGTAAAATCTTTTCATTTTAATCTAAATGTTTACTTGTTGCTGCTTGTTTATAAAAATGCAATTGAATTTGTGCACAAATTTTATATCTAGTAATTTTGCTATTTTCTTATAGTAATTTTGATACCTAACCTACATTGTTTTCACTTTTCAATACCAATACTGTCTGTAGAGAATGTAATAAAGAGTGTGCCTCCACTTTTGATGTTCAACTACACCAGATTTTAAGCCCTCTTCCACTTTCTTCATTGTGCCACATCCTGGGCAAATTCATGAAAAAGCCTGGTGCTTTGGTGTGGAATTCAGTCTTGGTGTGGGAACTTTTAGGCTGGTCCTACCACTTAACCACCACAGAAAAAAAACATCAGGCCAGTTTCCTTTGCCTGATTATTCATGCCCTATTTGGACCAACTTGGGAGGTATCCACATCTCTGCAGAAAGCCTCATTATGTGAGTAGTCAATCTTTCTGTACCCTTTCGGGATATGTGTGGTGTCGTCTGTACCTATGCCCCAGACAAATTTTGGGTAGGGAATTTTCCCATTTCTGCAGGGTAACTGTAAAATATAGTAACAGTCCTGTTTCTTTCATTCCAATTTTTATGTCTTCAATTTATTTTTCTTGCCTTAATGATCTGGCTGAAACCCTTAATACCATGTTGAATATAAGAAGAATGGTGAATATTCTCTCTTCTAAAGATGCTGCTTTTCAAATTTCATTATTAACAGTGAAATTTGCTGTAGTATTTAAAGTTTTTTTCTATTTTAAGTAAACTCCATGCCACATGTGGGGCTTGAATTCACAACCCGAGACTGAGTCACATGCTCTGCCTACTAAGCTAGCCAGCCACACAAGCTGTAGTATTTTTTCAGATTTCTGTCAATGTACAGAAGTTCCTTCCTCTTAGTTTGTTATGAATTTTTGTCATGAATTGATGTTAGAAGTCATTAAAATCTTATTCTCTGCATCTGTTGAATTAGTAATATGGCTGTTCTTTTTAAATCAATTAGTGTGGTAACCTGCCATAATATCTTCATGCTAACTCTACCCTGCATTTCTGAGATAAGACCAACTTGCTAATGATTTATTAACATTATAAATCATGCTGGATTTAGTTTGTTAACATTTTATTCAGGATTTTAAACAAAAAGATGGGATTGTAATTTTCCATATACTGCTTTAGTAAAATGTTATAATTAAGGCTGTTGTGTTAATCTCATCAAATAAATTGGGGAACATTATATCCCTTTCTATATTTTGGTATTTTAAAAAAATATAGAATTATTTGTTTCTCAAATGTTTGGTAGGAGATTTTCATTTGTCTAAATTTAAAGAAAATGTAATGGAGTGGGAGGAATTTATTCATAGTATCTTCTTATTAGCTTTCATATTGCAACATCATCCTTAACATTTTTCAGTTGTACCTTTTCCCTTTTTCTAGATAAATCTTGCTAAATAGTTATCAGTTTTATTAGATTCAGTAGAGAACCAGTTTTTAGCTTTGTTGACTCTCCATATGTTTATATTCTAATTTTAAATTTCTTATTTTATATTCATTATTATCTTGTATCATTTATTTTGATTATTCTTTTTCTTTCCCTACCTTCTTTAGATGAATCATTTTCTCATTAACTGTACACTTTCTTTTTTCTAACATCAACAGTTAGGGATATATGTAAATGTCGCTTTTATGTTTGACATGTATTATTTTTACTATCTTTGTATTCTACATTTATTTTAATTTTGATTATGACTTATTCTATGGCTGAAGAGTTATTTAGAAGAGTATTTATTGATTTCCAGACATAGGATTTTTTGTGGTTCTCTTTAAAAATTGATTCCTACTTTATTTTTATTTACAGACATAATTCATATGCTATCCGTCCTGTGTTACTTGTTAAGATTCGCTTAGTGTGTTTACAAAGACCGTATTCTCTTAAATGCACTATTCTATATGACCATTGGGCCAGGTTTTTTAAATTGGCTAATTCAAATTTACTGTCTATAATTCTTGTTAGATCATTCATCATTCTCAAATGAAATGTTAAAAATCTCCTTGTATGATTTGTATCTTGTGTATTTCTCTTTTATTTATTTATTTTTCAGTTTTGGCTTCATTTACTGTGACTTATGCTATTATATACATGCTTACTTAGAATCCTTAAACCTTCCTAGTCAAATGAATCTTATGTCACTATGAGTAGCCCTCTTTCTCTCAGGTAACCATTTTTTATTTCAGGTCCTATTTGGTATTAAAATAGTGACACTAGCTTTGATTTATTTGTATTTGTCAAGTGCATTGCTTTTTGTCCTTTTGCGTTTAAACTTACATTGTCTTAGATTTTAGATATGGTACTTGTGAACAAAAAAATAGGACACTATTTCTTTCATGTAGATTATAATTATGAAAAAACATTCATTCATTTTATACTGTTATTTTATTCTTCCTATTTTTTTCCTGACATTTCTTTGTTCCTTTTTTCCCCACTTTATTCTGAATTATTTGTTTTCTCATCCTCCTCCCCTTCCTTTGGAAGTTCACATGCTTTAAGTCTATTCCTTTAGTGATTATTGCAGAAATTATAACATACATAACTAAATCTCCAAATTTTAAAATTGACCAATGGCTTTTTCTGTTCCTTTGTACCACACAATAACCTCAGAGTTCTTGAATCTAAGGATCTCTTATATGTTACATTTTTCGTAAATTTTAACCTCCAAATATTTTAAATCCCACACAACATAGGTTTTATTATTTTTTTCAGTCTCTGTTCCTTTGGATTTCTCATACTTTTTGTCTTTATTTTATCTTGCGTTTTAGACCACCCATCAGAGGTATTTATGTACTTTTTTGTGCCACTTTAAATTATAGCCTTTAAAAATTCCTTTAGTAGGAGTTTGCTAGGAGTGAATTTCATTTCTTTTTCCTGAAATTTTCATTCTTTCATCTGCATTCTTGAAGCGTATTTAATTCCATGTAGAGTTCTCTGTCCCCAGTGAACATCAGTGAGGTTATCATCCCACGATATGGGCTTCAGCTGCTGTTTTTGCAGAGTCTACTGTCTGGAGAAGGCTCCTTAGAGGTAATCTGTCTCTTCTCTCTACTTTAACGTTTTCTCTTTGTGTTTGGTTTTGCCTTCATGTCTGTTTTGCATGACAATGAACTAGCTATGGTGGCTTTGATTCATTATTATTTTTCAAATATATGGATTCTTTTTACCAGGCTGGGTTTTACTGACATCTGTCTCTTTTACATCATCTCAGTCAGGATTATCTTGGTTGCCCTGTGGTAAAATCAGTCCCTAGTCTCAGTGACATAAAACAAGTTTATTTCTCTTTCCTATTACACATTTGCTGGTCGGCTGAGTCTTGGCTCCTGCCATTCTTATTTTGAAGCCCAAGGTGACAGGGCAGGTTCTGTCTGGAACATTGCTGGCCATTGTGGTGGTTATAGTGTCCCTCTTATCTGTGTGGGATTCATTCCAAGATACCCCCCCCCCCCGGGGAACACCTAAACCCCACATTTACTATGTTTTCCTATACATACATACCTATGATGAAGTTTAATTTATAAATTAGGCACAGTAAGAGATTAACAACAATAACTAATAAAATAGAACAACTATAAAACAATACTGTTACAGAATTTAGGTGATAAATGTCTATGGGCTGAGGTGTAGGGAGGTGAATGGTGTAAGTACTGTGACACAGTGTTGCACTACTGTTGACCTTCTGATGCTCCATCAAGAAGCTATTTGCTCTGGACTGCAGTGGAAAGTGAGACCACATGTGAGGGGTTGGCTGTAGTGGTGTAGAAGACAGGGAAGTCAGACACACACTAACCCAGAAGCCTTTCACCTTAAAACAATGCATATCGGGGCACCTGGCTGGCTTAGTTGGTTAAGCGACTGCCTTCAGCTCAGGTCATGATCCCGGAGACCCGGATCGAGCCCCACATCGGGCTCCCTGCTCAGCAGGAAGCCTGCTTCTCCCTCTCTCACTCCCCCTGCTTGTGTTCCCTCTCTGGCTGTGTTTCTCTCTGTCAAATAAATAAAATCTTAAAAAAAAACCAAAAAAAAACAAAAAAACAATGCATATCATATTGTTTATTTTCCATTGACCAAAGCAAGTCCTATGACTATACCTTAGTTCAACGTGAAGGGGAAGTAGACTCCTACAGTAAGAAGAGGCACAGCATATTTGTAAACCATAATAAAAATCTATTCGTCATATTTATGCAGTGATTCCCAATTGAGAAGAATTTCTCCTCTCCTGGTTTTACATGCAAGCATGTTGCAGTACCTTGATTGCATTTTCTCTGTCCCTGAGCACAATTGGGGATTCATCCCATGAAGTACAGATGGAAGGTAGGAATAGGGGCATGAATTATAATCCCAGTGTCCTTCTTGCAAAATAGCTCTGCTAGGCTGACGTGAAATTTTCTCTTAGTCTTTTTACCTGTGGTCATACCTCAGTGCCAGAACTACCCAATCTTCCATTTCCCTAGATGTTTTCCTGTTGTTCTAGGGGAACTGCAGTTCCCAGAAGGGCTAAGGAAAGTACAAAATAACTCTCTCTTGACAAAACAAGGGCCCCCATAGTCAAAGGATGCCTGTCCAGTTTTCTAGTTGGTAGAGCAAAAAGTCATAGAGCCAAAAGTTCCTAGTCACTTTCAGCCAAGCAAACTTACCAATTTTTAGTGACCTTGTGAGGCTGGTTCACTAACTGTGCTTTCCAATCTACTGTCTTAGCTTTGAAAGTAATTTCCCCTGGGATTCTAGAAAAATGTTAATTATCAAATCCAGCTTTTGGTGATGGCACACGTTCTCTTCTGTTTTAGCATCATCCAAAGTCTTTCATTGAGAAGCTCCTCACCAGATGTCCTTTGTAACTAGAAGACCTTGCAGGCACACATGCTTGGAAAACTGTTTTCTTGCAGTATTTGAGATTCAATGTACAGAACAGTTTCCAGAAGCATTTGTATCCTGTGAAATGGCATATGGCTGGTGCTTGAAGCAGTCCTGGATGGTGTCCATGCCAGCATGAACTCCTGTGCCCACAGTAGGGGGTGTTGTGCACCCAGTGGGGAAGACTCTAATGGCAATATGTTGGATAATGATGACGATGATGATGTCATGATTATGATGATGATGTAATCAACTGAACTTCCAGATTGAAATGTCTCTTTTGATTCACCTAGGGTTGCAAGAGACTCTCAGATGGGTCCTCTTGGTGCAGTTGCTTTAATTAAATGAAACTCCTGATATTTTGGTTTTCCTCACTGTTGGATCCATGACTGGAACTAATGGCTACTAATTCCATGTGGTGTTTACAAGAGACACCTAGGGACCATGACAGGTGCACTGAAGGGCCTTGTATGTGAAGGACAGAGGAATAGGCTGAGATGGAATGGAGACACAGGCACACCTCCTGGAACCTGAGCTTCCCATCTTGCGAATATGTATTCGGATAGCGCTAAGTGTTAAGATGAAGCAATTGTTGGCGCTTCCCTTCCCATGTCAGAGATGACGAACAGATAGCCCTTCTGATAGCCAGGAACTTAAGGAAATACAAGGAAAACACAAAACAGGGTTCTGAAAAGTAGTGGTGCCCCTGGAAGGCTTGGAGCAGAAGAGGGAAGAACAATGCTACAAGGAAGGTTAAGATCTTAGTCTTGGCATGTTGAATGCTGATGGGTAATTGTAATTAGCTTTCAGAATTTTTAATTATAGAAGTGGTATAAATAATCACCCAGCCCAGCTTTACTAATGAGAGTCCTTGTGCTCAGATACACAGGGAGGCTTTTGTTAGGTGCCTTTCAAAGTGTGGCTGTTAATTAGGTGTCTTGCAGGCTGCAGGGTTTCCAGGGAAAAAATGACATTCTTATGCTAAATCGTGGGAAGAGGGAACCGATACCAAAGGAAGGTCTCTAAAGCAAAACCCCAGACATTGCTGGGCCTTGATTTCATTTTGGTTTGGTTGAAAGATCACACGATGTCACACCTGGCTGAAGTGGCAAATGCAACATTCACACCCAGGTCCTTCTGACTTCAAAGCTCCTGCTGTTTCCAACACACCACACTGTCTCACACAAACAGGCATGTAACACATACTGGCCATCTGGTCAAAACATTTTCTGCAGCACTGTTCTGGTGAACTTACTGCTCAGGTGTTATGTCAAAGATAGAATAGTCTCCAGATCATCTCTCTCTACTGAAACAGAAATAACCAGACTCTGCTGATAGAATGCCACCCAAACTGGCAATCATTGTTGCTTTCCCTTGTTACATTGTGTCTTTTTACTTTGATCTATATTCTGATTTCCCTGTTCTTTATCATTGATATGGTTCATAAGATATACCAATAAAAGGGTTATCTTTTTAAACTCCTTCCAGAGATATTTAGAGAGAATCAAAGACCTTTCCCCCAATGCCTATCCTCTTTTTCCTCCTTTGATTAAAAACAAATAAACAAAACAAACAAACAAAAAACCCTATATGTTAACTTGATAGTGGTACTTGCAGCTAATTGTGGCTTTGTGACTAAATTCTGACCAATGATATACGAATATCAATAATATATGCTAATTCTAGACTATGCCCTAAAACAAAGGGTGTGCTCTTTTACCTTGTCCCCTCACCCTAATCCTACTGCTGAAATGTGGATGTGTGGTAGATGGATCTCTAGTAGCCCTCCTGGGCCATGAGAAGGAAGCCTCATATAGAAGGGATGGTGGAACAAAATGGCAGAAGAGCTTAAGTCCCTAATGAGAGTGGAGCCACCATACCAGCCCCAAACTGTTATCAAAATTTGAGATAAAAATAAAGTATCTTGAAGAATGTTGGTGGGATCTTGATCAGAATGGCATTGAAAGTATAGATTGCTCTGGGCAGTATGGACATTTTAACAAAGTTTATTCTTCCAATCCATGAGCATGGAATGCTCTTCCATCTTTTTGTGTCTTCTTCAGTTTCTTTCATGAGTGTTCTGTAGTTCCTCGAGTACAGATCCTTAACTTCTTTGGTTAGGTTTATTCCTAAGTATCTTATGGTTTTTGGTGCAATAGTAAATGGAATCAATTCTCTGATTTCCCTTTCTATATTTTCATTGTGAGTGTATAAGAACACAACTGATTTCTGTGCATTGATTTTGTATCCTGCCACATAACTGACCTGTTGTATGAGTTCTAGTAGTTTGAAGGTACAGTCTTTTGGGTTTTCCACATAGAGTATCATGTCATCTGCAAAGAGAAAGAGTTTGACTTCTTCTTTGCCAAGCTGAATACCAAAGCATTGGAGCAAACAATCCTCAAATTTATATGGAACCAAAAAAGACGCCGAGTTGCTAAGGAATTGTTGAAGAAGAAAAGCAAAGCTGGGGGCATCTCATTACCTGACTTCAGGCTTTATTACAAATCTGTGATCACCAAGACAGCATGGCACTGGCACAAAAACAGACAAATAGACCAATGGAACAGAGTAGAGAGTCCAGATATGGACCCACAAATCTATGGTCAAATCATCTTCGACAAAGCAGTCACTGGAAAAAATATCCAGTGGAAAAAAGTCTCTTCAGTAAATGGTGCTGGGAAAATTGGACAGCTACATATAGAAGAATGAAACTAGACCATTCTCTTACACCACACACAAAGGCAAACTCGAAATGGATGAAAGACCTCAATGTGAGGCAGGAATCCATCAAAATCCTGGAATAGAACATAGGCAGTAACCTCTTTGACATCAGCCACAGCAACTTCTTTCAAGACACGTCTCCAAAGGCAAAGGAGACAAAAGCGAAAATGAACTTTTGGGACTTCATCAAAATAAAAAGCTTCTGTACCGCAAAGGAAACTGTCAACAAAACAAAGAGGCCACCCATGGAATGGGAAAGGATATTTGCAAATGACACTACAGACAAAGGCCTGATATTCAAGATCTATAAAGAACTACTCAAACTCAATATCCAAAAGGAAGATGAACACATCAAAAAATGGGCAGGAGACATGAAGAGGCACTTCTCCATAGAAGATGTACAAATGGCTAACAGACACATGAAAAAATGTTCACCATCACTAGCTATCAGGGAAATTCAAATCAAAACCACACTGAGATACCACCTTATAACAGTCAGAATGGCCAAATCAACAAGTGTTGGAGAGGCTGTGGGGAAAGGGGAACCCTCTTACACTGTTGGTGGGGATGCAAGTTGGTGTGACCGCTTTGGAAAATAGTGTGGAGATTCCTTTAAAAATTAAAAATAGAGCTATGCTATGACCCTGCAATTGTACCACTGGGTATTTACCCCAAAGATACAGATGTAGTGAAAAGAAGGGCCATATGTACCCCAATGTTCATTGCAGCAATGGCCACAATCGCCAAACCGTGGAAAGAGCCAAGGTGCCCATCAACAGATGAATGGATAAAGAAGATGTGGTACATATATACAATGGAATACTATGCCTCCATCAGAAAGGATGAATATCCAACTTTTGTAGGAACATGGACTGGATTGGAAGAGATTATGCTGAGTGAAATAAGCCAAGTAGAGAAGGTCAAGTATCACATGGTTTCACTTACTTGTGGTGCATAAGGGGTAATATAGAGGACAGTAGGAGAAGGAAAGAAAATGGGAAGTAGGGTAATTCAGGGAGAGAAATGAAACATGAGAGACTTTGGACACAGAAACAAACTGAGGGACACACACACACACACATACACATACACAGATAACACTTGAGAACTCAGTGTGTGTGTTAAAATCTCTCAGAACAAAGCACAGGAACCTATTGAATTGTCTTTTCTTCCCCTTTTATAAAACTTAAAAAATGTAAATTGTATATCAAACTGTACAGAAAACCTACATTACTTCTCCATGAACTATCTCAATGCAAGTATTGAATTCATCATCATACAAGAACTAGAATGACACAATCTAGACAGCCTATACTTCCCCCAGTTACTGTCTCATCTCCTTTTTTCTCTTCTGCAAGATGGTCATTGTCCTCACTTCCAAAACCTTTGTGCACTTTTCCAGTTTTGATTTGATATAAAAGAAGCGTAAGTGTATATTTCTTTGTGTTCGGCTTCTCTCATTCAACACCTTGTTTGTGAGATCCATTCATTTGTTGGATGGAGCTTGATTTATTTATTTCCTTTGCTAATTTGCTCCACAAAGACGACTGGTAAGCAGTTCAGGGCACAAGTAATTAGGGTTTATCTCAACCCAATTTCAGAGACATAAGATAATGTAGGTAGAGTTTAGTTCCTGAGAGAAATAATTTATTTACAACCCACTTTACTGATGGGTTGTAGCTCTATAGGGTCTCAATGCTCCAATAGATGGGTATACCAGGGCTCCCCCACATTGAGCCCTCAACTACAATCTTTGTTTCTCTTGTCCTCTGTGATTCTTAACAGTATTGTTCAGCTTCTTAACTTCTTAGCTATCTCTTCCAAACTGACAGACACCCCCTGGGGAAGAGGACTAAACCGCACGCTCCTTTCTTAGAGTTCAAATATATAATTCTTGCATTGTCAGCTCAAAATTTTGTGTTAATGTATTTTCAGATCCTCTATTTGTTTTTAACAAGGAGAGCTGGTTCTAGTTCCCAAATCTATCATGCAAAGATGAAACCCCTGTTTAGCTTTCTTTAGACCAACACTGACCAATCATACTTTATCCCAAACATTTTCTATCAAAATTTTGTAAAAACAGTGAAGAATGCAATTTTGAGAAATAGTAACGTAGTTTATCTGGCATTTGGAATATACTTTCTATATGGTATTTTTGGACAAAAATGATTTCAAAACATTATACTTATCATTATATTTGTTGAGAGAACAGTGAACTTTATGAAGGCTATTTTTTTTCCTTAATGAACCAAGGTCATAATTATTTTTACACTACAATTTGCATTTGAATAATGATATATATTTGTATTTTATTTATTATATTGCATTATATTTTATTCACCATCCATCTGCTGAGAAAATACTGAATGTTATTTATTTTATTCAATGAACCAAGGTCATTATCATTAGCATTAGTGATTATGGTTTTAAAATGGAGGCCTTTTCTGGGGCTGCTGTACCTATTCTTCCTCAACATTTATGGGTCACTAATATGTGCCAGGTGCTACCCTAAGGGTCTGCTTTTAGTCGTTCAGTCCCAACAAGGATCAATGCAACAAGTGCTATTGTCATCCTTGGTTTTCAGGTCAAGGGTATAGAATGCAAAGAGGTGGAGCAACACTGGGTGAAGAAGGAGAAATGCCCTCCCCGCCCCACCCTGTTTCAGGTATTATGACACTGGGGTCATACAATGTGCACTATCTGGAATGACTATCCTAACAAAATCCATCACTTTAATTTTTTTAAGTGGTTAATCTTCATTTTCTCCCCCCACCCATCTGTGTTGAGCAAACGTCACTGAATCTCAACAAGTTATGTACTCATGCACCATGTCTCCATTCCACTCCAGAAAGATCGGGTAAGTAAGTCTTCATGAGCATGGGGGGTCTCGTGATGACAGCACGGACTCCTGGTGCCTACACATCTGCTTCAGCTGCTCACAGGGTTATCCCATGTTTTTGTTTTTGCTCACTTCCTCATTTTTTAGTGTTAATTGTTATGTTGATTACATTAAAACACAGAAGATTGGAAGATTTGTTCTTTTTTTCTTTTTGACCATATCTGCATACATATTACACTGTCCATTTCTTTAGAGATTTATTTATTTATTTGAGAGAGAGAGTGCAGGGTGAGGGGAAAAGGGAGAGGGAAAGAGTTTCAAGCAGATTCCTTGCAGAGCACAGATTCTGATGTGGGGCTCAATTTCATGACCCTGAGATCCTGAACTGAGCTGAAATCACCAGTCAGATGCTTAACTGACTGAGCCACCCAGGTGCCTCTGGGTTTCTCTATGTTGAAAGAAGGGTCCCTGCAGCGAAAACTTTTGATCTACAAGGACAGGTTTATGAGCACAGTCCAATTAAATGGAAGTGCTCTCTTTGGCACGTCTAAGAGAAGCAATCTACTTGCTTTGTGATCTTCCCATTATCGATTCCCCAGATTGGCAGTTTGAGTCTGGTATGGAGGCAACTGGAGAGAATCATTCTGGGAATTACAGGTTGGTGTTTTGTACCTGAACGTTAATCATACGTGGAGACCACAGAAGGTTGGGGGATACAGGAATACAAGGAGAGCAATTTCACCTAGTGCCCTAGAGAAACCCTCAGGGAAAGGGCCCAGGCAAGCTGATGTCCACTGCAGATTTGTTTGTGAGAATAAGAAACAGAAGAGACTCACACACCCAACAGGAGGATAAAAATAAATCATAGCATAGAAACACTATGGAATCACAGCTTTGAAAAGGAATTAAAATAGATTGGCGTGTATCGACATAGGTAAATCTCTTAAACAGAATGCTGAATTAAAAAACACAGAAGCAGGGGCACCTGGGTGGTTCAGTGCCAAGCGTCGGCCTTCGGCTCAGGTCATGATCCCAGAGTCCTGGGATAGAGTCCTGGGATCGAGCCCCGCATCGGGCTCCCTGCTTGATGGGAAGCCTGCTTCTCCTTCTCTCACTCCTCCTGCTTGTGTTCTCTCTCTAGCTCTGTGTGTCTCTGTCGAATAAATAAATAAAATCTTACCAAAAAACCTACAGCTGCTGGACTATATATATATTACATGTAATATACATATACACATATCACATGTAAAATACACATATATCTCTTTTGTATGGTTAGAACATATTAAACAGAATTGTAGTTTGCATGAGTACACTAATTTACAGAATAAAAACATCCATGGGAAGGACCCAACCTGCTTCAATGCAGTGACCATATTTGGAAATAGCAGTGGGATCAGGGAAGCGTCCTGAGGGAGACAGACGTGGGCAGCTCCGGTCCTCTCTGGGAAGGCCTTGATGCCCAGCAGCAGGTGGTGTGTTAGCAGAAGGCTGGTCACAGTCCCAGAGCTGCCTTGCCTGAGTCATGTCACCAGTGGCAGCTTACACTGGGTGGCTGAGTGAGGAAGGGGTTTACAGGCCTGGTGGAGGCTGGGACACCCATTCCTGGGGCTCCCCGCCCTGTGTGGCCATTCAGCTTCCTGCTCTGCTCAGTGCTGCATTGTCCCGTCCCCTCTGTGGGCACCTGTCTCGGACAAACATTCCGTGTCCCAAGCTCCATCTTTGTGTGTGCTTTCAGAAAGCCCAGCCTGTAGCAAGCCATATTATAACATTGATTTCTTCGAAACAGTTGTTATAAAGATACAGAAAGTCATGGACATTCTTTGTGCCACCTACATGTCGTTTTTTTGTTTTTGTTTTTGTTTTTGTTTTTTTAAGATTTTATTTATTTGACAGAGAGAAACACAGCCACAGAGGGAACACAAGCAGGGGGAGTGAGAGAGGGAGGCTTCTTCTCTCCCTCCGAGCAGGGAGCCCGATGTGGGACTCGATCCCGGGTCTCCAGGATCATGACCTGAGCCAAAGGCAGTCGCCCAACCAACTGAGCCACCCAGGCGCCCCACTACATGCCGTTTTTAAGTTTATCATAACCTGTGTCCACCACGAGCAGATTACTTGCAGGTTTTGAGTTTTATTTTCCTTTTGTTGACTTGGAGAGGGTCACTTTTGCTAACTGAGGTTCATCTCTGATAACCTGGCTTTCTCCTAGAAACCACAACTGTGGAGACTGATGCTCTCTGAATGAGCTGAAGGATGTATAAGGGCCTTATCAGATGCTCCTAAATACAGAATGATAGGGCAGTGAGGAAAATGGGACAAAGGGTGTGTGTGTGTGTGTGTGTGTGTGTGCGTGTGTGCGTGTGTGCGTGTGTGCGTGTGTGCGTGTGTGCGTGTGTGCGTGTGTGTGTGTTACCATTTCCAGAGACATAGAGGGTATTAGTCTGTTCTGGCTTCCTTAAGAAAATACCATAGAGTAAGCTGATTAGACAACAGACATCTGTTTTCTCGATGGTGTGGAGCCGGAGTTCCTGGACCAAAGGGCTCCTCATAAGGGCTCTTTCCTTGGCTTTTTTGTGGATGGCCACCTTCCCTCTGTGTCCTCACATGGCCCTTCCTCAGTGATTGCCCGCTCGGAGAGAGCTCTGGTCTCTCTTCTGGTAAGGTCAGGGACCCACCTAACAACCTCATTCCACCTTGATTTCTTCCTTAGGGCCCCATCTCCAAGTCCAGCCACAATGAAGTTAGCACTTCACATATGAATTGGGGAGGACATGAGCATTCAGCCAGAAGTGTGGAAGACTGAGTTAGAGACCTAGAGAATCAGTCGCGGGGTGGCCGACAGTGAAGGAGGCAATGGAGGAGAGCCGCACCGGGTGGCAGAGGGACAGCTGGAGAAGCCTATGCACCTCCACCAGAATCAGCAGGGGTAGGAATCCGGGTGTCAGAGGGATTGCCGTCAGGAGCTCAGAGATTTTGCCCAGACAGCAACTTTAACTCTGACACAGGTGTGCGAGCGCAGGCACACACACCTCCCACCAGTAAGAAGCAGTTAAAAAGTCCTCCAGGACCTCATCAGTGAAGACAAAGGCAATGTAAAATGCAAGAGTAGAGCTCCTCTAGGCAAACTCGCTTTCCTGGGTCCAAACCAAGACACCATTGGCATGTTGTAGTAGAGGCAAGAAGTGTTGTTCTCACTCATCTGCTAAGACCCAAGGGTCTCATTTCTCTTAGGGTTTTCCTGAAGGCATCCATTTCCCCCTTACAGTTTTTAGGTTCTGTCACAGTAGTTTATGAGAGTAATTATGTTTATCCTTTATTTGGCTAAACCTAATGAACCAATGATAAACAACTCAGCATTTTCTCCCCTGTTGAATAATGAATATTAATTAACCTGTCAAAAAAGGGACTGGCACTCATTACCAGCTATGGCATTGACTCATTTGCATGCCAAGGCATGGCAGAGCTGCCACAGTTCTTGAAAGGAAAGGATGCTCAGATGTTCTCGGAGCTTACATTGCAGATGGAACCAGTCGGCAGGCTCAGCCTCATGAGCTACCAGGGAGTGAGTTTTGGCTCCAAAGAGAACTTGAATCTTCTGATGGCATCAGAGCCTGTCATCCAGCCTCTCAGCAGTTGATTTGAAAATGCCTGTGCTTGGGAAATGCATCGCCAGCAAGCCTCAGGAACTTGGCCAAGGGCATCTTCAGTGCCCTGTTTGGTGACATGTGGCGGAATCTGCTTTCCTGATGGCACCAACATATGGATGCGAGGCTTCTCCTCCTGGGAGGAGGGTCCGGTGTGTTTAAACCCGTGGACTGGGTTTCTGCATAAATACAGCGATGCTTTGCCTGGGCATAGAGAGTTGGCTTTGTTCTGAGCATTCTTTAGATAGTATTTATTAAGGCTGTGTCTCTCTAGATAAGCAGTGGATGGCCTGATCTGCCCAAAAGGAATCTTTAAACAAAGAAGAATTTCATAGCATTTTTGTATTTTTGGATCTCATGAAAATTTTTTCTTAAATATAAAAGAGATCTGACTTGAAAGAGATAGAAGGACGTTAAATTATCTCATATTATGGGACAGATATTTTTCATCTAAATTAATACAGAGTTAATGAGATGGCACAGAAGCTGATAAAATATTAACTTTTCTGCTCTCGTGAAGATGAGACTCACACCACCCACCCCCAATTCAGCCACCACTTGAAAGGGCCACATGGAGTCAAACCAGGTCAGCTGGGCACTTCTCTTCTCTTGTTCCTTCTCACTCAGATCCCTGACACGAGGTTCTCCTGCAAATCACCACTGAAGTCCAAGTTTTCTGTTTTTCTGTTCTTCTTTTTTTTTTTTTTTGACCAAAGGGAAGACCACGGCCGTAAAGCATTTATGAATTAGACTTGGCAACATCTCTCACTTATCTACTGGGTATGACCAGTTTGTACTGCATCAGTGTAGCTTTGCCTTTAGGTTTGAAAAGGATTATTCCAGTGAATAAAGAGGAACGCGCCAGTGACACACACACACACACACGCACACACACACACACACACACACACACAGAGGGAGAGAGAGAGAGAGAGAGAGAGAGAGAGAGAGAGCAGGAGAGCACATATTCTGGAAATTGGTTTTGTGCCCACTGAGATAGTGTGGAGTCCAGAGCCCATAACCTGCTGTCCCTTCCAACACAAATTGCAAGTTCAGGGAGCTCTCAAACCACATTAAGCTTCAATACTTCTCTAGAGGGACTCACACAAGTCACTGAAAGTAGTTGCATGTACAGCTGTGAGTTATGGTTTATCATCGTGAAAGAACACACAGTCAGCAATGGGAAGAGATGCAGGGAGCAGAGCCCCACAGTTTCCAGGTGTCCCATCCCTGTGGAGTCCCAGACAGCATTGAGTCCTCCTGGCAATGATATGTGACAGCACGAGTGGAGTGAGCGAAGGAAGCTCACCCAAGCCTCAGTGTCCAGAGTCTGTCTTGTGGCTCCATGGTCAGCTGCCTATGTGGCTGTCCTTTAGTCTCCATGTCTGCTGGAAGTGAGGAGTTACTGCATGACTCAAAGCCACCATCATTGATCCTGTTGTTGGATCATCCAGTGGCCGTGGCTCCCTTGAATGATGGGACAGGAAATTCCAAGGGCCTGTTGTGACACCTCCCAGTAACTGAAGGCAAAGGATAGACCTCTTTTTGGGCAAAAGTTCATTCCTTTACTACCCTGGAAGTGACAATCATTCTAATGATTCCAGGCAGTTTAAAGTGAGGAATTAAATTGAGGCTGAGAAGCTAGACAGGCAGCATGTTGTGTAGGCCCTTGTGCGCCATGCTGGGGAGCTGAGCCTTTACCTGAAGAGCAGTAGGGAACCGGCCCTCTAACTGTTAAAGCAGGATCACATGGGGACATTGGGAAATTGATTCTGGTGGGACAGAGGTGGATGCCTGGGGAGGGGCACAGGTGCAGGCAAGAGGAGAGGAACCAAAACCAAAAAGACTAGGCATGTTTCTTAACCTTTAACACAGCCAAACTCACCCTCCAAGGAAGGAGAACTTTGCCTCTAAAATCAAATCTAGACTCAGAATTGATCCGAAAAAAATTGTTTTTTTTTTCATAGTTTACTTATAGAAAACAGAATTTCAACTTAAGAGAAAACAAAATGTAGAGATGTTCATAAGACTGTACCATTCCAGCAGGCAGGATGCTCTGTGTAAGTGCATCCTTAAAGCACAGTCACAGGTGTGTGGGTTCTGATACAGTAAATACAGAAGAAGGTGAGATTGGAGGAAGCCTGCCCCAGAAAAAGAGAATGTGCACAGGAGCTGTGACAACATGACTGCAATGCTCCTCCACTGAACATGGTGATGGGAGGCAGAAAGCATGGACAAAGAGAAGGGCAAAAATCCCTTGGGGGAAGCTCTAGGTCATCTGAGGTCTCCTAGATAATTGTGACTTCATTTTCCTCCCATTCAGAATAAGTTTGAAGATCTCTATGTGTCTGAATATCCATTAAAAGTCCAGTTACTTTAGCAACAGTATTTTAATAGCATTTCCTGTTAAATATTAAGAATGGTGTTTCATTACCAGTAGTCTTCACACAGGTCACTGGACTAAGTATTTTGACCGCTGTTCTGTACTTCTCCATTCTTAGAGAGCCACAATGTATGTTGACCAGTGACTGCAGGGGAATAAAGACCTGTAAAGCAGATGATATTCAAAGTCCCGATTATTTGGGTGGGAACACACAGGTCTGCCCAGGACTGGTCTCTTGCATGAATGGAGTCCATCTGGGGCTTCTGAATACAGGATGAGCCACGGATGAGCTCCAAAAGCTTCTGGGGAGACAACATTCTATGCACAGAAGGAACTGTGATACCCCTTCCCATTCATTGGCAAGGTGTGCTGCAAGCCACTAGGAAACAAAAGGAAAAGTCAAGAAGGCAGGGGTGCCGGCTCTCTGAACAAGCAAATCCTCTGTGAGTTGCTGGGGAGGAAACTGTTTACAACAATGTACTGTTACAATTTGATGAAGTCACAAGAAACGACAAGAAATGACTGATTAAATCCTAATGGGCAGAGGTTCTAGTAGAACACTCCAGGGAACAAATCAAGCAGGGTGAACACATGACACACCTCTCCCCCAAAGACAGAAGCTCAAAGCCAAATGAGAGGTGTCTCCAGGGACCTTGGCCCCTGGGAGGCAGAGAGAGATAAGGGATCGTGACTGGGAAAAGCAGTAGAGGCAACCACTGGAGTAATTGTCATTTGTGTGCCATGGGTCGTCATTATAGATGTAATTAAGGACTGGAAGATGCTCTGTTGGGGGAAGCTTGGAGTGGTTATTTAATGAAGGCTCATAAGATAGGTTAAAGGAGAGGGTATTCTAAAAATAAGCAAGCCAAATTATCCGTCATGTTCAATTTATTTAGCCACTGATGGGAAGGAACAGTCCCACATAAGGAAAAATAATTAGGGTTTCAGGAGATTGCTTTGGTCATGGTGAATGTGGGCCATACCACAGAGTGGGGTTGGCAGATGCTGTCCACATTTGGGTCAGACTTGTGTCAGCCTGTGCAGGCTGGGATGTATGACTGGAGCTCCAGGACGTACCATTGCTCAGGCTTCTAGAAACTCCTTCCCCACCCCTCATGAGGACACGTATTGCCAAGGGAAAAATTCTTTCAGAAAAACAATGGCCACTTGCTCAAATAACCAAAATGTGTTACGCACATTCATCAACATTCTTTTTTATGCCTCTCCTTTTTGGTGGCATTTACATCGGTTTCCAAGGCAGCTGTAACAAAAGACCACAGCCTGGGGGTTTAAACCACAGAAATGTACCCTCTGTCACTTCTGGAGGCTAAAGACAGAGGTGCAGGTATGGGCAGGGCTGGGTCCTTCAAAGAATGTGAGGGAGAATCTGCTGTGGAACCCTCCCAGCTCCTCATGGTATGCTGGTATCTTCGGCATTCCCCGGTTTGTGATGACTTCTCTTCATCATCTACCCTCTCTGTGTGCCTGACTCCATGTCCAAAGTTCCCCTTCTTGTAAGGACACCATTCATATAAGATGAGATGCCACCTTCATGGTCTCATTTTAACTTGATGATCTCTATAAAGGCTATTTTCCCAAATAAGGTCACCTTCTCAGATTCTGGGTCTTTCTTCTTCTTCAGGGAAATCAACTCATAACAAGGTTGCATTAGATCTCTGTAATGGTAGCTTTTGAGGGGTATCAGAATATATCATCCCAAAATAAACCTCTTTGACATATGGATTATCTTGAGCTAAAGGTCACTGAAAACCAGCAGACACAGAAAAAGTTCTAGCAACAGGACAGAATTTCCTATTTTAAAAGAAATTTGCATTTGTAAAGGGAATTTTTATTAGTAGAGAAATGCCCTTCTTTCTCATCCGGAAGAGGAGGACTCTTAGGAACTGCTATCCACGGAGGAGGCTCTGACTGTAAACTGTGTAAAAAAACTTGCTAAGAACGCTTGGTGACCGTATTTTTCTGGGTACCTTCCGTAACTGCTTGTCTAACCAGATGCCCAAAGCTCCCTTCCTTTGCTGGTATTTTAGCCTAACTTTTATCCACTCTTTTGGGTTAATTCTCACTGGGCACTGCCACATGCATGCACAGTGCACAAATCAATAAACTTCTGCTTTTTTCTTATTAATCTGTCTTTGGTCAGTTTCATTTACAGAGCCCACATCAAGAACCTAGAAAGGGAGAAGGAAAAAATATCCCCCTTCCAAACAATTTCTTCCATATTATTGGAGAAAAGACTTGAGCTTGGAAGACATTTCACATGAAGCAGTGAAAGGTCCAGGTGGAAACAGAACCCCTCAGGAATGCTCTTGGGTAGACAGCCACTGGGTTTGATTACCTATTTCCTGGTGGCCATCTGATGGCTCCTCCCATCTGCCCGTGTAGAATTGCTCTGGAGGGCAAGAGTTAGCTAAAAAGACAAGCCCTGACTCATAGTTGGTAGTGAGAGTGAAGACTCCTCTGTGGGGCTTTGCCAGTATAGAGTCTTCTCCTGTTGTAGGTTCAGAAGAATTGGGGTTCTATACCATGTTCTGCCATATCACCAAGGGAATTATAGATTTGCATATAGTAGCACAGAACCATCCAAAAGCAATGATTACAATTATAGTGTCTTCAAACTTGATTTCCTGGCACTAAATGGACTGTGACTGATGTATTTCTTCCTTGGTGGGGACTATGTATAATGATGTTCTGTCCCAATTGAATCCAGCAAATTGGGTGCAGTGGAGCAAACGCTGGGCAGCTCAAAGATGCCACTGTGGCTCTGGAGGGAGGGAGGGCTTGGGGAGAACAAATAAGGAAAGAAATGTAAAAACCTGATGGAGAACCTGGAAAGGTGCATAGGGCCATATCCCTGCCCACAGCCTGCTCAGGCTCCTGAACCTCTGCGTGCTGACCTCAGGGTCTGGCAGGCCTGGATCTGAATCCCAGTGTCTTAGCTGTGTGACTTTGTACAAATGTCTGTGTTCCCGTTTCCTTTTCTGTAAATTGAGATGTTGAGACGGGTTTCAGAGATTTAAGGTGAAATATGATAAAGACATGTCAAGGTGCAATGACAACATTGAATCTGACCCAAACTCTGTGGTCCTGATAAACAGTGACTATTCAAGAACTCCCACATTTAGGCCTAGTCTTCTGTGTTCCTGGAGATGGCTTACTGCAAAGATCTCCTCTTCCCATATGACACTCATGAATGGCCCCTTTGCTTAACTATGACAAGACCAAACACAGACCCTCCCAAGTCCCACTCTCTGCCTCTCCCATGAGTAGCTGAGCTACCTATACCCACAGATCAATAAGAACAAGATGCTTGTTAACAAATTTTAATGAAGCTTCCCTCCTTCCCAAAGACCAGGGGTCTTTGGCCTCTGACTCAGTCTGAGGCAGCCCACAGCCCTTCCTGAAAACAGGCTGGCCTTGGGATGGAAGTAGTCTCTGACCCCTGTGCCACTGGCCACATCCTTCTTCCCAGTTTGCTGACTCCTTTTTGGAAAGAAAAACCTTTTCCTGCCCAGCCTTTGAGACACCTGCAGATCTCATGGTTGGAGCATTGTCCTCATTGCCCCTTGTTTCCCTTCTTGCAATAATCCTTCCAAAATACAGTCTCTGCTAACCTAACACAGTGTTTGCTCTGGGAGACCTGGATCTGAATCTCGGCTCAGACACTTCCTAGCCGTGTGGCCTTGCACAAATGTCTCATTTCCCTTCTCTGCTAAAAGGAGTTGTTAAGGCCTGTCTCACAGAGCTGGTATTAAAGATAATAAAAGTGGGGAGATATGGAAAATGCATGGAGTATGGAGGAATGAAATGGTTCTTGTTATAAACTAGTGCTTTGATGGTAGGATGGTCTGTGTTGGTGAATGAACGAAAGCTTGACAACTCCAAGATGGGCACAGCCATCTTTGGGGCACTTCTAAGTCTGTGAAAACCTCACAGATCTTTACCATATTATTGTCTGCTGGTGGAAAGACTTTAATTTGAGATTCTGGAGATAATAAAACAACAACACAAGCAAAACAACAAATAAAATTTACTGAGTACACCTACCAGGGTCACAAATAAGCCGATTGCATTCTTAAGACTGGGTGGTGTATTCTGGTCTCGGATCAATTTTTCCTGTGAAGCCCATCACTCTGATGTATATATAGAATTTCAGGGTAAATCAAGGTAACTTGGAGTGAAAGTTCAAAATTAACTGGCATCTTGGTGTGTAAAGAGACATAGCCTTACGTTTGAATGTGCATAGCTAATGTTCTGTCATTGCAAATCAGGGCACAGACTGCTTTAGGAATAGGGATGTGCCATGAATTCTGGAATTACCATAGAGAACTGGAGTTCCTCTATGAATGGAACTCTGGTTGGAAAGGCATGAGCTTGCATTTCTAGTCTCATATCATTGGGGAAGTGAATGGAAGAACTTCTTGGTTCCATTTCCTGCACTGTCCTCCAGGGTTTGAGTCGGAAAATTTGGAAGCCCCTCATGCAAATGTATTGTGTGCACTGAAGGATTTATGCTTACCTTGTTGCTTACCTGTCAACATGCAATTCTCAAAAAACTAAAAACATAGTCCTATAACCACATAAAACACACTTTAAAGACTGTTCAACACATTCATTGTGGAGGAAATGAAGACAGTGGTGACACTGGTTCAAGTAGCAATTAACAAACAGGAATTTTACAGGCCAACAGGAAAAGTCAGAAACATAACCGGTTAACATCTTATAGGCCAATAAGACCGTTACCTTTGAGGTTAGAAATACACTATAGAAAACTTCAAGTGAGCATGTGGCTTCACAGAGCCACGGTAACTCCAGCATCAGTGTTTTAGCACTATCTAATAATGTTTTCTGTGATGCTGTAAGTGTTCTAGGCCCGTGTTGGACTAGCCACACACATTTTCAGCACACTCAAAATGGGTCTCTGTGACTTGGAAACTTATTTTTAATTACCTGAATTTTATTAATGATTAAACTGGTAGGTTTATTTAATTCAAATTTTAATTTTAAATAGCCACATGTGTCTGGTGGCTACATGACTGGACCAGCAAATGCATAGTTAAATATCTTGGGTGATCCTGCTAAGCAGTACTCCGAAATGACAGGGAAAGAGCTGGCTGCTGTCCTTTCTGCCTTACTTCCAAGTTTAATTTTTCTTAATATCACCTTCAGAGATTCAATTATTCTGGTTTGCCTTTGGCTTAAGAAGATGCTTTTTCCTTCCCTTGAAATTCATGCGCCCAGCACCTATGGAACTATTTACCCTTTTATAACCAGACAACTAGATGAGAACAGGTTCTTTGGGGATAAAATCAAACAGAGAAATGGAAAGGTGCAGAGCAGACTTGTGAGCCAGTTGAGTGTTGTTTCTACTGTCTCAGAGTTCCTCCTGGCATTTCTCACTCTTCCCAACCCCAGGTGAAGGGTAATTATCTCATCAATGTGGTAGTCGAGAGCCAGGCAAGCAGTACGTTATATTTATATAGTATTAACCACAATAGTCTTTGGTGGTGAAGACCTCTTAGTAAGGGCAGGTGAAGGAACAAGCCAATGACATGCATATTGATCCACATTAGTGGTTCTATTCCAAATTATAGATTTTGATGGACATCTTCAAGATATCTGTTTTTGATAGTACACTAAACATTCTCAATCATAGGCAGACTTTCAGGGACTTGTGGGTCTTGCCTTACCAGAAAGAAATATTTGAATCCACAAAAAATGTTGAGATTCCTTATTCTGACGTTGAAGGAGCAAGGGCAGGGCGTAAAAAAAAAAATCTGCTTTAAGACTCAGCAGATCCAACTTCTTAAACTGAGGTCTGTCACAGGAATGAATCAGATCACTGGGCATGCTGTCTGTTCTTGATTCTACATATATCTGCCTTCCTGACAGTGTTTTGACATTCCTCTTGGGCTAGAGTGATTCTTTTATTGTTTTCATTCTTTGGATATAGTTAATAAGCAAGTGAGGGAGCACTTTCCAAGTGTCAGATTCTGTTTAAGGCTGAGATACACTGTTGACCAAACAGGAAAAGTTTCTGCCCCAAGAGAACCTGGATTCATAAATCATTAGGTCATGAGAGTGACTATGGAACATAGAACCAATGTCAACACACCAGAGGCATCTGTCTTCATGCTCCTGATCCCTCCATGATGCTTCTAGAGTTTTCTAAGTGTATTAAAGATCATATGGTGACTTTCTATTATCTGGTCTTTGGGTGGGTCTAATTATGTCCACCTCTCAGCACTGAGACCATATTCGATCTAGTAGGAACCCAAGGGTGCCTGTCTGTATATTATTTATCACACACACACACACACAAGTCTCCATAATGCGATGATGAGTGCATCTTCTCATAAAATATACTGAGAAATATCAAGGAGAAATGAAACACAGAGAGCTGTTAGATCTTATGAAAGATTAAACATGTTACCTGCTCCTCTCTGCCGGCCCACATTCCCCAGTGATAGCCCACCTCTGCTGGAAGAGAAGGTGGCTGTCACTGAAACATTCTGTGTAGACTAGACCACTTCCAAAAGACACCTGAGCTAGGAAACCAAAGGCATTGAATGGCATGAACCAGTCTTCCCTGGGGAAGATGAACGGCACTGCTCATCTACACATAAACTGTGCTGGAAATGTTGAATCAGCCCAGGGCAGTGAAACAGGGGAAGCAGCTAAATGCTTATAATTCTCTTTGACTTGGAGAAGGAAAATACCTATTATAATTGTTGACTTGCTTGGTAGTACATTTCAAAAGATTTGATATACCGTGTAGCCATCACTCAATCATTAACCAGAACATCATCAATATCCATGAAATCCTCTCATTTTCCTTCAGCCACCAACCCCTTCAAACATGCACCCACACCTAGGGAGCCACCTTCCTGACCTCTAACATCATAGATTAGTTTTGCCCTATTTTTGAACTTTCTATGCATGAGTCTAATGCATATATGTTACTATGAACATTCCTGTGTATGTCTTTTGGGGGGAACATAAGCATATATCTATTTGGGTGTATGACTATGAGTGGAACTGATGGGACATACAGCTAGTTCTTACTATTCACATTGCCATGTTTCCTATAAAGTCACCATAAATACAAAACTAGCAAATACTGAGCCATTGCTCCTGGGGAAACACAAGGTTAGGTTCTTATAAGGCCTTTGTTAAACCATTTGCATCAACTAATCAATACACAACCTTGTCTTATATGTGCTTCTGTTTAAAGACACCTTGGGTAATTTGTACTGTTGAGTCATTAACATTGAACTCACTGCCAATAGCACAATAACTCATGCCTGAATAAAGCTTATCTAACACACATATTACTTCCATAAGGCATATCACGACCTTCTTGTTCTTAGAAACACTGGAAAGTATTTCAGCACTATGCTTTGGAGAATTTTTAAAGCAAAAACACCAACAAAAGGCACCCAGATGTGAAAAACATAGCCCTGAATATACACCATGAGTAGGACGATTGTTTGCAGTACTGAGAGCTGAAACAAGATGGCAGAACATCCTCTTGTTTGACTTCAGCTGCTCTGTGCACCACCACAAATGACCCTGGAAATGCTGTGAGTATTCATTGGGGGCTCAAAAATTTAGTGAGTAGGTGAATTTTCAAATATGAGGTCTAGAAACAATAAGGACCAACTGTATACACAGTTTAGTAGATAATGGCAAAGTTTTCCAAAGTGATTTTACAAATTAAATTTTTGAGAAGACAGGTAGGTAAAAGTGAGATATTATTTTAATTTTCATTTTTCTGATGATGAGTATGATTAAGTTAGTAAGTGAGATATCTGGTTGTGTCACATTATCATTCATAGTTGGCATTTTTTTCTGTTTATTTGTCTTCATTTTAGCCATTCTAGTAGGTATAGCTGTACACTAGTGATATGACTTCACATTTACGACAACAAACAAGGTTGAGTTTCCTTGCATACATTCGTTAGCCACATGGTTGTTCCCTTCTGGAAGTGCCTATTTACTTTATTGCCTGTTTTTTCTAGTTGAGCTGTCTATCCTTTTAATTCATTTGCTGATATTAGTGAGTTATATTAGACATGAGTCTTTTGAGAGACATATGTGTTAGAAATATATACTCCCATTTTTTGGCTTCTTTTTCCATTTTTTTAAAAGATTTTATTTATTTATTTGACAGAGAGATAGATCACAAGTAGGCAGAGAGGCAGACAGAGAGAGAGGAGGAAGTAGACTCCCCACTGAGCAGAGAGCCCGACGACGCGGGCCTCGATCCCAGGACCCTGAGATCATGACCTGAGCCGAAGGTAGAGGCTTTAACCCACTGAACCACCCAAGTGCCCATTCTTTTTCCACTTTTAATAATATTTTTGTTGAAAAGATGTTATTAATCTTAATATTGTATAATTTTATCACATTTTTCCTACATGTTTAGTGCTTTTTGTCTCCTATTTAAGAGATCTTTGAATGCTTCAAATTTACAAAGAAGTTACCTTATACTTTCTTCTTAAAATTCTGTTGTTTTACCTTGGACATTCAGGACTCTTAAGCATCTGGAATGGATTTTTTAGCATGATGTGAATTAGGGATTTAAACCCATTTTATTTCACACAATGTTAATTTGACTGAGCCCTATATCTTGGAAAGACCATGCTCTCCTTACTGCATTGCCATATCAATGATAGGAATTTAATTGGTTATTCAGTGTCATCCAACAGAGAATACTCCAGTTACAATTGGCTTCACTGGCAAATCCTTCCAAATATTTAAGAAAAAAATTACACTCATCTCATGCAAACTCTTCCAAACAATGTAAAAAGTGAGAACATCTCTCTATTATTTTTATACGTTCAGCATGACTTTGATAGCAGAACTGACAAGAACATCATAAGAAAGGAAAATTTTATAGGTCCAGCAATACAATTATATATATATTACACAATTGCTTTTTTTTTTTAAGATTTTATTTATTTGACAGAGAGAAACACAGCCAGAGAGGGAACACAAGCAGGGGGAGTGAGAGAGGGAGAAGCAGGCTTCCTGCTGAGCAGGGAGCCCCATGTGGGGACAGATCCCAGGTCTCCGGGATCATGACCTGAGCCGAAGGCAGTTGCTTAACCAACTGAGCCACCCAGGTGCCCCACACAATTGCTTTTTAAATCAGTTAAGAAAATAAAGGAGATAAAATATGTGTTTAACTGCCCTTTGTAATTATATAAATACCTTTATTGGTGCTTTTTTTTTAAAGTAAATTTGAGTTATTTTCTGTGGTCACATCTTTTGAGCCTAAAAATCATTATTATTTCTTATATGAGAGGACTGCTAGCAACAAATTCTTGTTTTTTGTGTGTGTATTTGGGAATGTCTGTATCTCTCCTTTATTTTGGAGAGATAGTTTTGCTGGATATAGAATTCTTGGCTGATGTTTTTGTGTCCCCAGTAATTTGAATATGCCATTCCAATCCTGGTTGGACTCCATGGTCTCTGATGTAAAATCAGCTGCCATCTTATTGAGTATAATTTGTATGTGATAGGATGCTCTTATCTTGCTAATTTCTAGAATGCTTCTGTTGTTCTTTGCTAATTTAATTAAAAT
Organism: Spilogale gracilis; assembly: GCA_004023965.1. Taxonomy (NCBI): domain Eukaryota; kingdom Metazoa; phylum Chordata; class Mammalia; order Carnivora; family Mephitidae; genus Spilogale; species Spilogale gracilis. The sequence continues at coordinate 125,099 of PITA01003577.1, forward strand.
GTGTCTCACTGTGAATGTCTTTGTGTTTATCTTACTAGAGTTCATTGAGACTTTTGGATGTGTAAATTGATTTTTTTATCAATCTGGGAAGTTTTGACCATTATTCCTTCAAATATTGTTTTAGTCCTTTACCTCCTTCTAGAACTCTTGTTATGTATTTAGCGGTGCATTTGATAGTATTCTCCATTTTTCTGAGATGGATTCTCTTTGTATGTAGGGGCATACCTTCAGTACTAAGCCAAGCAATTTACAACCTGTCTTAGCTTTCAATTCCTGCTTGAACAGTGCTGCTGGTAAGGCATAGGTGAATGCTCAGGATTGTTCTAAGCATGTACCCAGGATTGGTCATACGGATGGTCTTCTAGATTTCTATGATATGTAGTAGATTTTCAAAGTCCTTATTTCTCATAGAAGATCATTCCCCAGCCTTTCCTCCTAAGCTTATGGCTAGTACATTATTTTCCTCAACTATTGGCCATTGTCTTAAGCATCATCAGCTAATAAATACATCTGCCTCTAAATGTTTTAGCAGAGATCCTGTGGGTAGCTGAAACCAGGACAGTTTCAAGTGAGGGCAGATAAAGGCAAGCCCTTTGGTTCAGTCTCCTAGGCAACTATCAGATAGGCTCAACCCAACAACCACAATTCTTCGTGAATGAGGTCTGCTCTGCTCTCTCTGCTACTGGCACTTGAACTGACATCATGAACCCTTTTCTTCAGGGTCACCATTGGACTTGGGCACAGGAGGTGGAACCAGGGTAAGTCAAAACAACTCAAAGCTTACCACTCTCCTGGAGATTCAGGTGGTTTTCCTAGGTGAAGCATTTCTCTGATTGCTACAGGCTTTCAGTTAGTTTGCAGAGTTTCAAAAAGTTGATTCTGACTTTCTGAGCTTTTGCCAGACTTTTCATCGCCTTTTTGGAGCAACAGATTTTGGAATTACTTACGCTTTCATTTTCTCTGACATCTCACAACTGACTTCTGATCGCATTAATTTTTCTCTATGTTTTTATCTCTAGGTCATTGACTCAGCTCTTACCTTCCTCATTTCCTTTCTTCTACTTTTTTGGATTTGGATTGATCTTTTTTATCTTCCACAGATGGAGATTTAGATCTTTGACTTCGACCTTCCTTCTTTTCTAATATATGTATTTAAAACTAATTTCCCTCTAAATATTACTCCAGTAGTCTTTATTTGCTGTATCATTCAATATCTATTAGCTAACAGAATTTTAGGGAGAATGAAGAATTATTAAATATTCGACTAATCCTAAGGAATACAAGGAAGCAAAAATGAGGAATATTAAACAACTGGGTTGAACTGAAAGACGTTGTAAGTTGGCAGATATAAATTGAATGTGTTAGTCATTATATAATATATGAATGGACTTAACCACAATGGACAGAATTAGAAGAAGGAAGATCAACCCATAACCAATGTGAGAGATGTTAACAAATTCTCTCAATTGTGAATAAAACAAGAAAATTTAAAATCATATAGAACATAGATTTGGGCAGGACAATTCATCTATAGGAAACCCTGCACCCAACAATAGAATGTACATTTCTTTTTCAAATGCACAAGATCACTTACCAAGATTGACAGTATACTGCCCCATTAAGAAGTCTCAACAAATCTCATAGGATTAAAATTATTAAAATAACTCAGAGTGGATTCTCTGACCACAGTGGAATTAAGCTAGGAACCAGTAGAAAACCGTCAACTTCCTAGAAATTAAATAGTTCACCTCTAAATAATCCATGAGTGAATAGGAAATGACTCTTGAAATTATATTTTGAAATGAAGGGAATGAAGTTATGCCATGTGTGAATGTCCCCAGCATCCAGCAACTTTAGGCTTAACATTGCCCGGAAGTAGATCCTTAGGAACCTGCTTCAGTGTCAGGATCTATGTGTCTTCTGAGTGACCCATGCCACCCTTGGCCACAAGTTAATATTTAAATACCTTCCCCCACTGGGACCATTACCTTATATCTTCTACAGAACAAATATGCTTCCCCAATTCAGTGTGTATTCAGTAGGTCTTTTTTGGAAACAAATATCTATTACTGACCCCTCTGGTTCTCCTTGTAGGACTATCTTTGCAAGGTGAAAAATATTTATTTATTCCAAGAAGGAATAACAAGTTTAAAGCTTTAGAAACCCCGGGTTACCCAAATAACTATTTAAAGTGATTATTCATCCCTTCCTATCTTTTTAAATTGCCACCTCAGAAACACTTGACTTCCAAAGAACAGACTTCTTCCAAGAAGAAGTCTAATTTCAATTACTATATGCATAGCTCCTATTCAACATACCCTCAAGCGGCATACTTAACATGAAAGCCTGTTTAATTGCTAGCAAATGGTAGAATAATCTTTTGAAACAATGTAGCAAACATAATTAATTGAAATAATCTCAAATATGTTTTATGTGGTAATAACCACTTATGTAAGATTAACACCATAGGAAGAAAAGAAAAGGAGAGGCCTAGTGGTGTGTTCTTTCTGTCAGCTTACCCACCAGTCATTTTGTATACTTGTATACTTTTTTTGCTGAATGAAATAACGAATTACTACCTTATAAATTGTTAGTGAGACTAAATAATGGCAATGTTCTTATTATAGCACTTTGAACTGAATGTGTGAAACCAGAATCCAAAAATTGAGACAAAAGACAAAACTTAAGAGGATGATGATTTTCATGGGAACCAGGAAAAATGACAGATTTATTCATTCATTTATTCATCAACAATTCAAGACCCACTGAATTACTGGTCATAACAGGAGATAATGATTTTTATTATTGTTATGTAAATTTTTTTCCAGTGTTCCAAGATTCATTGCCCATTCCCCACACCCAGTGCTCCACGCAGTAGGTGCCCTCAGTACCCACCACCAGGCTCTCCCATCCCCCCACCCCCTCCCTCCAAGTCCCTCAGTTTGTTTCTGTGTCCAAAGTCTCTTGTTTCGTTTCTCTCCCTGGATTACCCTACTTCCCATTTACTTTCCTTCTCCTACTGTCCTCTAGGTTACCCCTTATGCACTGCAAGTAAGTGAAACCATGTGATACTATGCCTCCACTGGAGATAATGATTTTATCAGACTCTACCCCAAAGCTATCTGATCCTAAGATTTGTGTGGCAGGTAATAAAGAGATGAAAAATTAAAGCCAATTGTCTAGAGCACCTGCTTTGTCCCAGGCACTTTTTCTTATATCTTTTAACACTCTGTGAGGCAGGTGATATCACCCCGCATTCTATAATTGAGGAAGTCCAAGCTCAGAAAAGTGAACTCACTGAATGTCTAGTTAATGTTTGGTGCTTGCCTTCCTCATTCTTCTGGGCTTTAGGCATTTGGAGAAGCAGAATGGAGAATGTTTTGATTGCAACCAAGATTTGTTTTAATCGGGAAGGTAGGATGACAGACATGAAGACAAGTGTCTTTGAAAGATGAGTTTGTTACTTACCATTCCCAAGAGGAGGTGACACAGCATGCCACATGAGGAGGCACCAGGACTGGTCAGGAGGCAGAGGGAACCAGGGGAAAGCATGGGCAGGAGACTTTAGTTAGTTTCCCGGGAAAGAATGTATGAGGTCCACAAGATATGCAAATTTGAGCAAGCTTAGGATTGTTTGATCTGAGGAATTTCAAGGGCTCTTTGCTGTTGGAATGGTTTCCAGTTGTCTGGTACCTGGATCTGGGGTGATTTAGGGCAGAGGAATGGTATATGAGAGCTGGATAAAGCAAGAGCTTGGAGGTGTGGGCTTAAGATTGGTTGATTTGTTTATAAAAGATGTGTCTACAGGCAAATTGTTTGCTACGTCTAGGAATTAGCTAGCCTGGGAGAGGCAGTCTTTCCAAGGTTAGCAAGACTCCTAAAATGTCAAAACATCATAAAATACAGAATTTAAAAATAAAGATTACTTCAGAGAAACCTACAATTTCTGTTTAGATTATAGATATGTCAGGGCCTTCCAACTAAGGAATCACTTGAGAAGTGATGATGGAGGGTCCAGAGTTAGACAGCAGACTCTGCTTTGCTTTAGGGCAAATTGTGGATGGCCCAGGTGTGAACACAGCCTCTGTCTGAGTTTGTGTGGCAGACAGCAGAAAGTACTATAGACACCTTGGAGGAAAAGTCAGTGGCTGTCTTGGGTTGGGTTTCCCCAAGCTAAGAGATAAGGACTTGAGACAAGGACTTGGGAACAGATAATTTATTTGAGAAGTGATCCCAGGAAGCACAAGTGAGAATATAGAATAGTGAAAGAGGAAAGGTAAATTCTAATAGAAGACACACCAACAAGTGAGGTATCTGTGGGCAGCCGAGGTTCAGTCCTTCAGGGGAACCATGCACCATGCCACAACATTGTCACCCTACACAAGATGGGGAGGCTGGGCATTCATTAATCAGCTCCCAGCTTCTACTCTTGGAGCATTGCCCTACTAATGTCCCTTTGTTTCTGGGCCATACCTGCATGCAGGTGGCAAAGTTTGCAAGGCGTAGGGGAAGCCAGCAGTCAGAGAAGAGAAGGGGTACAGACATTTGAGGGGAGAACTGCTCTGCAGGTGAATCCAGGTAGGTTGAGAGCATATGGGGGAAGGTGTCAGTAAGACCTGTGATAGCTGTAGAAGCAGGGAAAAGATGGGCTCCTTTTGAAGTATATGGATATTTAGGTTCATTCTCATTCATCCAGGGATGTAGGGTTTATGGAAGGCAATAGTTATGAGTAGTGGCTTTCCTGTCTGGTTTCAGAAGCAAGAATTTGTGTGCTTCTCCTGAGCATTTGACCTGATTATCATCTTGTATAAATGATACATTGTGCAACTCTCAGGGCTCCCTTTATGTGTGAATTGAAAAAAAAAAAAAAGCTTAGAACCAAAATTTATATCTTAACTCTTCCAAGTGAGATAGTTTAGCTGTTTCTATTTTATATTCCTTTCTAAATCCTTTTATAATTCTTACATTCCTTGTTCTTACTCTTTATTCTGAATTTGGATTTATGATGTACTGATACATTTTTTTTTGATGTACTGATACATTTTATATATCCTTTCAAGATGTCCTGAGTATTTTCTAGAAGAAATTGTTGTGTTAGTGAGGAATCTCTGCTGCAAGTTTCAAAAATGTAGTTCAGAGTAGGTTAAATAAGAAAAATGGGAATGATTTGGCTAATATATCCAGGAAAGTCAGGAAAATGTTTTGTTCCAGGCATAGTTAGATCCAGGAGTTCAACTACTGTTATTAATACTCTCTCTTTTTTCTCTTTTTCCTCCCTCTCTTTCTTTTCAATTGTACATCTCCACTTTTTTTCAGTTTTACCCTGTGTTGGTTTTATTCTCTGGTAGAATCTTTCCATTTAATGACATACAGTGACCTCTGGTTACTCCAGGCTCTTATCAGACTTACAGTGTATAAACCCAGAACTATAATAAAAACAATGGATGTCATCTCTTAACTGGTAGTTGTAACAAATTTCTTTGGAAGTCTGATGAATTCCGTTTAGGTCAACTTCCCACTTGCATGATGTGGTCTTTAGTACAGGAGACCCTTGGAATGAGTATTTATAAGAAGGAAGAGATAGGAGAAGAGTGTTGCCCAGACACAAAAGAGCTTCCCTAGTCCATTGTCATAAGAAACACATGGTCTGATACCTAGATAAGGTATCTAGAAGGTGAAGGTGAGAGGTGGCAAAAGTACCAACATGTGCCATGTATTGAGTGCTCTCACTGTCTAGCTTCATGCTGAGCATTTTATATAAACTACATCATTTGATCCTCACAAGAACCCTATGAGATGAGGTCAATTATTACCCATATTCTAAAAATGATTGAGCTCAGTTTCAACAACATGAAGGTTGACTCCAAAGCCAGGACTCTGAGTCACTAAGTTAAAGCTGGTCTGGGCAGCAAGAGAGAAAGTGATGTAGTTTACTCAAAAGAGGACCAATGTGATTGGGTGGGTAGGAGCGGAGTAGAGAATGAAGCTACCTTTGCACATGGTAGGTTTGAAGTGCCTTTGCAGGATCAATGCAGAGTCATGAGTACAGAGATATATGTTCACATAGTGGAAAATATATTTGGGCAACAGATAAGAATGTGGATGCACTGAGGTCATGGGCATGTATGAACACCGCTGGAGAGAGGAATTCGTGTGACAAAGAACAGTAAAGAACAGGGCAACAGACTCAGACCTTGGAAACCTGCCAACATTTAGAGCAGGTGGAGAAGAATTTTCCAGAGAGGGAAAGAGGAAAATTCTTTATCAACAGAAGCCTAAGATGCTATTTCAGAAAAAGGAGAAAAAGGGAGGGTATACAAGCTCAAATATGCTTTAACAAGATGAAGATTAGAAAAGGTCCTTTGGGTTGAGGGGCATGATTACCATAACAAAGGCTGATTTGCTGAGTGACGGAAGACAAACTAGATCAGAGCTTGTCAGTCAATGTGCATGTGTGTGAATAAATAGACTTAGCAAATACAAAGTCATTTCAAATGATTTGCAGAAAGAAAACTGCGTACTGCCCAGGATGGTGGTTAAGTAGAAGAAGGGGGAAATTTAGCTTTTTAGAAATTTGAATCAATTTGAAGTAGAAGTATTGGTGTAAACTCATATTCCTTTTTTTTTCTTTCTTTCACGAAACATGTATTTTCTGGCTCTTTCCACTGAAAAAGCTTAGGAACAATAATGTCCCAATCGCAGTTAGCACCCTGCCATCCAGATTGTGGCTTCTAACTACTATTTTTCCCCAAAAGGAAACAGATTCTTGCAGAAAGAAGGATCTCCAGGTCTGAAGTAGAAAATATTTAATATGAGCCTGAGGCATCTTGTGCTTGAAGACAAGAAAGCTCTCAAAGACTAGCAAATTGTGTCGAAAGGACACAGAAACCAAAAGAAGGGCTTTTTCAACCAGAGATGAAACAATTTATAGTTGGTGGTACTGTGTATGAAATGATGGGCTACAGAATCTGCAGGCCAGGAGAAGATGGAGAGAGATGGAGACCTGATGAGCTGGGAGGAGGTGGGGGTGGGAGCTGCTGGAAGGTTTTGGTGAGAGCGTGAGGCACGTGGAGTAGTAGGGGTTTGATGCAAGGAGAGAGTTTTGAGAGTAGCTATTGGTGGTGGGTGATTAAGTGTGATAATGGTGGGGCACAAAGGGTAACAGTGGGTACAAAAGGTGACAGTGGGCACAAGAAGCCAAGGAAGGCTGGAGAACATAAGGAAGGTCTACATGTCTACTTGGGCTGCCATAGCAAGATGAAGACTGGACAGTTTGAACAACAGGCTTTTATTTTCCTACAATTCTGGAAGCCAGAGTCTAAAATAAATGCCATTAGGCCTGGTTTCTGGGTAGAGCTGCTTTCCTGGCTTACATATGGCCACCTTCTTGCCATGTCCTCCTGTGGTCTATCCTGGGTGAATGTGTAAAGAGAAAGAGAGATCTCTGGCATCCTTTACTCTTTTATAAGAACACCAATTCTATCTGGTTAGGGTCCCACACTTATGACCTCATTTAACCTTAATTATCAATTAAATTATACTCACACTGGGAGTTAGGGCTTCAATATATGAACTGGCAGTGGGGTGGGGAGGGAGAGACACAATTGATCCATAATAGAAGGCAGGAGATACAAGTGCGTTGGATAGGTTTCTCAATGAAGGATAGAACCAAGAAGTTGACCATCTTACTTATTTGTTTGTTTGTTTGTTTGTTTGTTTATTTATTTATTTATTTATTTATTTATTTATTTGACAGAGAGATCACAAGTAGGCAGAGAGGCAGGCAGCGAGAGAGGAGGAAGCAGGCTCCCTGCCGAGCAGAGAGCCCCATGTGGGCCTCAATCCCAGGACCCTGAGATCATGACCTGAGCCAAAAGCAGAGGCTTTAACCCACTGAGCCACCCAGGCACCCAAGAAGTTGACCATCTGACAAGGACTTGGGTCAACCAGACTATTTTATAAGGGGACAAAGGTGCCTGGCACCTGTAGTGGGGATTGATGAAGAAGAAGGCATGAGATAAATTGCTTCCACCTGAGATTGAATCTGGAGGGAGTTCATGCTGGAAGTGCTTCTGTGCTTGGCCATCCTGGTTCCACTGGAGGTGAACAGCACAGGTTAGCAGAGTGGAATCAATCAATTCATAACTTTATGCTCAACATGATCTGGACCTCGTGTTGAAAAGACTTTGTCAAGTTTGGTGGAGTGAGTTTAAGGGTAGGACGAAGAGATGGAGAGCCTCTTTCCTTGTATGCATCACCCAAGTTTTCACTGTGATTATTATTCCCTCCTGAGTCCTGGTGATTTCTTAGAAGTCTTGACCATGATTTCCATACCAATCATGTGAATTCACTTAGATGGCCTCACTATTTACAAATGCTGGCCCAAGCAGAGAGGTGTCAGGGGGCATCTCTTAATTATGCTACAGTGGTCAAACTGCGGGAAGTTGGGAAGGATAACTTGGCCTCCTGGCTTTTTCCTTTTCTGACTTAGGGGCTTTCCTTATATTTAAAGAAAGCACACAAGCATTTTCTGTGCCAATGAAGTATTTTCCAGTATTAATTACTTTCATTATTAGCTTCACTCTATTGCAATCACTCATCGAACTAATTTCTTTGAAGTATGAGGGTGAAATTTCAAATGGGATGTTCAAGTCCCTTTAATTGCACTTGAAGTAAGCAGGAGCTGTGAGGTCTTTTCTAGAAGCATAGGGGTCTTCTGCCATACCAGATAAATCAAACCCCAGGCAGCTCTGAGCCTTTTCCAACAAAGCACTATAGAAAAGGGAACTGGGGAGAAAAATGACAAATCAACACAATTAAATCTGAAATTGCTGGCTTCCAAAATAAATTCATTCTTCTGAGTCAACATTGTTTTGATTTTTAGATTAGGTTTGTTTTTCAAACCCATGTTTTCCCCAAACTGATTATTTTTGGTATTTTATACGCCCTTGTGAATTTCCAACAGAATGTTAATATCCTTGACCTGCTTCTGGAGTCAATCTGTATTGCAGAGAAATCCGTCCCTGCTGGCAATCACAGTATATGGTGAAGAATGGTGATGAAAAGTGCCCCCCCTCAGTTTCCAAAGTTGCAGCATTCCCCCAGATCCCCAACTTCACCACCAACATTTAATGAGCAGAGCAAGAGTTTGTGGTCCAGAGGGGCTATGCAACGTGGCTGCCGTAAGGCCAGGAAGAGGATGAGAAAGATGAGGTGTTAGAGACGTTCAAAGAGGTGGGTTGTCATCCTGCCTCAGCCAGGGGGTTCGGGACAGGCTTCACAGGGAGGGGTCCTTGGGAAGCAGTTCTAAATGTGTACATCAGAGTTAACTTTGAGCTGGGAGGTCCCCTGATAGATGGCTTGGGTTGTGCCAAGTCCTTGTAAGACTAGCACTGAAGAATCAAGGTGCTGTGAAGTTTTTCCCTGTACAGACGGAGAGCCTTTAGTTCGTCTATGAAAGCTTCTTCATTTCCCCCTTCCCTCTGCCTGCCCATGAGTGGGTCGCCCACTGGAAGTGATTTATGGGACTTCTCACCGTCCAGCACAAGCAGCCCCGCACATGAGACCAGTCTATTTAACGCCATGATTTAGTAATCAGAAAGAGTTGAGTGAATCTGTTATTCTGGGAGCTTTTTGAAGAAAATTGCGTCTATTTACAGTTCATTTTGAATTAATGATAAGTCCTGTAAGGGAGAAAGAAAGACAAACACTGGAAAACTAATAACTTCTTTGACAAGCTTAAGCCCAGCTCATGAGTTCATAAAAGGGAACAGGATCTCCCTCCAGTTTCATCTTTGGTATGAAGAGTCAAACATGCTGACCGTTTTCTCCCTGTCTGCAAAGAACTAATGCACGGGCATGCATGTGTGCTCTGTAACACTATACTCAGGCACGTTAAGTCCTGGCTCTCATGTCAAGATGCTCCTCTCCTGCCCTCCTTCTAACATGTTGCAAGACTGTGGTATAATAATAATTATGAAAAATAATAAGACATATTTGCTCTTCATCCCTGCTTCCTGAAGCAAAGCTCCCCAAACCCCTGGAATTTCCTGAGCAGTAAGAGTGCTTTGTACACTAAGGACATGGCTCATGGTTGGCCCCTGGATAGCTTCGGGAGAGGGCTGATCATTGGAAAAACCAACCAAGTGATCAGAGACTTAGAAAGTTTAGACCTACCCTACAGGTAAAGGGGCAAGAGGTTGAGTTCAATGGCCAAAAGCCAACAGTTATAGCCAACTATGTTAATGTAACAAAACCTCAATACAAAACCCTAAAAAAGGGGGGGGGATTCAGAGAGCTTCTGGTGAACACGTTGATGTGATAGGTGGGTGGCTTGCCCACAGTACGTGGCAGCTCCAGGTGACCCCTTCATACCTTGCTCTATGTATCTCTTCCATTTGGCTTTTGAGTTGTATCCTTTATAATAAAACTGTAATAGCAAAAGATTATGCTTTATTGAGTTTGGGGAGTTGTTGAATTATTGAACCTGAAGGGAGATTATGGTAACCCCCAAATTGGTAACTAGCTGGGCAGAAGTGTGGGTGAAGCAGGCCATCTCAAGAGCTCTTACCCTGTGGGGTCTGCACTAAGTCTGGGTGGTTAGTTTCAGAGTTGGATTGAATTGCTGGACACCCAGTTGGTGTCAAAGAATTGGCCGTCGTTGGTAAGCACACATGCCCACTGTATATATTTGTGGCAGAGTTAAAGTGGCTGACTTACCATGCCACTGAACCTCTATTCCAATAGTTAGTCAGACATGCCCTCATCCCAGGGATGTCTCTATATCGCCACCAGACTAAGACTTCGGCATAGTGGCTCTTTTTGTATGTTGCCTTTTTATTTATTTATTTTTTTTAAAGAGAGAACTATGTAAACACATTGTGCTCATGGACAGCAGTGAATCCTTGCAGGCTACAGTCTGGAACGTGGAGACTTGAGAAGGATTCCCTCAAATAACCTCCTCCTCAAGCAGCCAATGGATCAGTCATATATGAGCTTCCAAATGGGAATCAGTGACATGAGTGAAGAGTAATGATTTTAAGACCCTTGGGGAAGTGTTTCCAAGAATGCAGTCACTCCGAGAGAGGCTTGAAATGCTTTACTATCAGGACAGATGTTGTCTCTCGGGCTGGGGGACTTGCCAGGGTCTGGATGACCCCATGTCTCTGCTCATGCTCTACTGCTTCAGAAGTGCACATGTGCAAAGCCATTAAAGAGCCTCCGAGAAAGAGTTTCTGGTTGCTGCTAACATATTTCTTTCTCTCTGCTCACTAAGGAGAGATTTCTATTTCCTTCGTGGGTCAGTTCACAAACCTCAATAACTAATAAGCTCGGAGCAAAACTCTAGTGAGGAAATGTTTACTTTTCGTCCCTGGACCATCAGAGCTGGTTTTATTAATACAGAGCTCATAATTTCTACATCTGCAAAAGCTTTGTACATTAATGTGCAGAAAAGATCAGACCCGGCACACAGTCTGTCATGCTCCATAAAAATTTAATGGAAAATAAAATGCACTCTTCAGAAGATCAATACTGTTATTCTCTTTCAGCAAACTGTGAATTATTGTTTTCATAAAATAATAATAATGCCAGCATATTGATATGGAATAGGGACCTGGTTTGCTGTCAAAAAATAAAATCGTACTTAATCTTTTAATGCCTTCCTAAATAAACACCCACATCAGGAACCGGGGCATCTGTCACTCTCTAAAGAGTAGGAACCAGGTGACAATTTGGCTGCTATGTTCTTCACTGTTTCAGTGGCACCAATGCTCAGTGGTGCATGACTTTTCCCAAGTGGGCAGGAGTTAAAGATCCATAGTAGCCACCCCATGGCCATTGGAGCGGGGGAGCTCTACAGATGTATTTGTGGAGAGAGAGAAGAGGATGGAGGAGAGAAGCACCAGGAGACTGGGGTGATTTGGTTGGTTGCCTCGGCCCGCGAGGCAGTCAACGGGGTCCGCCGAGACACCTGTAACGGATGAAAGGGATGGGACAGGAGGCGCGAAAGAATGGCAGCAAGACAGGATTCTGATCAAGCTGCAAAGTTTATTAAAACACGAAGGGGTTATATAGGCAAGGGATAGGGGAAGTATGCCCGATAGGTTGCTTTCAGGCGTGCTCTTGT